>JABUQX010082888.1:0-15704 GCA_015478945.1 Trachelipus rathkii | reverse complement strand
TGTGATCCCAGGATGTCGTGCGAGAATGGACATTGTGCCCTTAATATATGTATTATATCGCCCATCAGCGCCTACAGCTCTGTGCAGTGAGAAGCGCCTTTTAGTCAGGCTCGACTTGTCTAAGAGAAAGAAGGCAGCCATGGCATCCAGCAACTTTGTGTATTTGTTTAGGGAATATGACCTATTCAGAATGCAGCGAGAGAGCGAGGAGGAAGAGATCACTGATAATTGAATAAGATTAAGGGACTTTCTTCACCACCATTTTTTGTTAATATTATTGTTGTGAGACAAAGTCTTCATTAAAAATTATAAATGATTCATCTCTAATAATCGGCGCTTGTTTAGTCATACTGTTTCTTTGCGTTCTACATAATTTGTGCGTTTTTAATACATCTATCGCCGATAAGAGCGATTGGTTGAGGCGCTGTCGGCTCCGGATAGCGCTTTAGAGGGTTTGCGCACTATTTTTTTGAAAAACTGTTGCGGTTTTGCGCTTACGACTTAGTAGGAGTTTTGTACCAATAACATCTCTCGAGCATTATGCCAACGGATTAGGCGCGTGAAATTTGATCAAGTAAGTGTATAGAAAATATAGTGCCGGGCAGCCCAGACCTCGAGGTCTGGGAGGAATTTATAAATAAAAAATCATATTGTTTATAATTAATATTATAATATAAAGTATTATATGTACCATGAGTAGGGTAATAGGTATATAGGTCACTCCCGGTATATATTATATTATATATTATATATTATATAATATATATATATAACATTACTATATATTAGCTCTACCTCTATGTATATATTTAGTCACGATATTATACCTCTAGGCTAATAATTTACGTTAATATATATACCGTATACAAGTACCTGACACTCTTTGTCACTTATATAATATCACTATGATCGTAGCGGTGCCAGTTGGTGCGTGGTGAAAGAAATTTGAACATATTTCTCCGTCTCCGATACTTCCTTGCACCACATGCGCGACTCTCGATACGTCTCGTATGCATCGCTTATAAACGTACTCACATCATTATATTACTTAAGGACTCATTAATTTGGAAGTGATCTTTTTAATTTTATCGACTCCTAGAAATGCTGCCCCGGCGGATTCATCCCTGAGGATTAATTCACTGTGCAACACCGAATCAATTCTTTAAACGAACTAGATAATCGGTTAACATTTTTCGTTTTGTCTCGATCATTTAAAACATCCCGGTTAGAAACGTCCCTGTATCTTCAATTGGGAAAAATATCACGTACCATAATTACAGAAAATTAAGCTCGAAAAAAAAAAAGAAAAAATATTAGAAAGCCGGACTATGAAAGAACGTCAAGAACTCCTATACAGACTCCAGCAGTCACTGGGGAAATTCAATTGCCAAAAGGAGGAATGCATACGGACTGCTGTGATAAAACTCAGAGAATTAAAGAAGGGCAAATAGTAACAAGTGAAAAGAAAAAGAAGAGGAGCCGAATACGCGTGACAATGAAAAAAAATATAAAAAGCGCACATATATTTTTAAGTACGATTACGAAACAAAAATAGTTGTTTTTTCGCTCCATGTTGGAGGACAACGCCTAAAAAAAAAAACGGTAATAAGCACAAACTGATTTAGTCTTGAACACGGGAGTGAAAAGGGATAGAAGAAGCTCTAAAATCTACGCGCGGAAAGAAGAAGATATGACCTTCAACTCGGAGCATTAAGTAACGACAGCAAGAAACGGCCTACGCCGTAAGCTCCACCACGATTAAAAAAAAAAACGGGCCGAGGCCGATGTGGGAGAAACGAATACCAAAAGTGCCGTAACAGAAAACGCACACTACTCGACAAAAAACAAAAAATTATTACAATTAATACAAGGGATTTTTTTTGGAAAACCAGATGCCAACAACCGAAATGGTTTTTAGAAATTCAAGAAGGACTTTTCTTTAACGACCATTCTTACTTGAAAACGAAAGTATTATAATTCAAATTATTTTTTTTTTTATTCTTGTTATAAATGTTTTATAAAAATTAAATAAAGGAATTTAAGCGGAAATTTCTTTTACAAATTACAACAGAATTTTTTACATTTAGCAACATTTTAATTAAATATTTAATAGGAAGATACAAAATTTCAGAGATTTAATGTAACATAGTTTTAATATTAGGTTTTATAGAAAAAAAATAAAAGAAAAGACATTTTGTGTGCAGTAATAAAACCAGTGAATTATTAAAGCAAAGAAAATTAAATTAAATGAACGAAAAAAGAAGAAATAATACAATATAAATTAATGAATGGTACAGGTCATTATGCAATAATTCTGATAATTATAATTAATTTTAATAATAATAAAATAATAAATTAAATAATAATAATAAAATAAATTAATAATAATAAAAACTAATAAATATATAATTAATTATAATTAATTAATAATAACTAATAATAATTAATAAATAATAATCATCCATTCTTCTTTTTCTTTTTCTTTTTTCTTTTCTTTTATTCATTATGAAAACTATTAATTTACCATACAATTATCTCATTATTATATTAGTATATATATTAATTAATATAATTATTATTATTATAATATTATAATTAATATTATTATATTATTAATAATATATTAATAATATATATATATATAATTTAAATTTATTCATATGCTTTTAAATTAACGACAAATCAGCTTTGAAATTAATATAATAAATCAATAATATTAAGTTAAATTTGCCTGGTGGGTTTCACTTTACTCAACCTCGTAATCCGTTAATAAACCTTGTTTCCTCATTCTGTTAACCTTGAGAGGAGGCCATTAAACCGAGCCTGCAAAACACCCATCAAAGTGCGACAGCTCATTTAAAGGTTTAGATATAGGTGTTTAAACTTATTGCAACTATTCATAGTACTAAACACCACTTTCGAATCAAAATAATATCATCTAACGATACTTACTATTACTGTGAAATTATTTTCTATATTCCTCTCTATTATTCACTTTGTTATTGGCAATTTTACCTCTCATAGTTTATTGCTCACCAAAAGCTGGTAGATATTGCTTACAACTTGATCTATATTTAACAACTTTTACTTATTTATTAATTGCCAAAGCGTTTTATAAGTCCACCTTTGTAAGTACTGCTAGGTAACTATTTATTTATTTGCCTATTTATTATTATTATTATTATTATTATTATTATTATATTATTATTATTATTAATTATATATTATTATTTAATATTTATTAATTATTAATTAATTATTAATATTTATATATTAATTTATTAATTTTATCTAACTATTTATTTATAAAAAGTATATTTTATATTATCTAATTTATATTTACTTTAAATTGTTAATTAATATTATTTTATTAATTAATTAATTATTATTTTATAAAATCATTAATTATATTGCGTCAAGTTTAATTATTTAACATATTAATTATTATATGAATTATATTATATATTATTTATAAATTTATATTATATTAATTTATTATATATTATTTAATTAATTATATATATTATTATTTAGTATAATATATATAATATTTAATTAATGTTATTAGTTATATTTTTTTATTCTGTTATAATTTAATAAAATCATTATATAATGATTATTTTAATAATAATTATATTATAGTATATGATATATATTTAATTATATATAATAGAATTTACCTAATTAAGAATACTATCAAAACTCAGTGATAAATTAATTCACCCGAAATATTGACCATATTATCTGAACAGACATTTATTCGACCATAATTCTTAATTATAAGTATCTTTCAGGATAGTGTTAAATTATAATATTAATGGGGAATTACATTTATGTAATATTATCAAACTCATAAACTTGAATGGTCATTTAATCTAAAAATTATAATATCGTCTCTCATCTTGACCTGTAACCTTTGTTCGTTAAAAATTGTAGGCTCGGTTACTTGTACTATACATATGCGTACTAGACATAATAAGTTAACCGATAATTTTGTGTACACTCAAAATTAACCTACAACCACCAGAGTATTATCAGATTTATGTAGTGACCTTTTTATTTATTTGACTGTAAACTCAAACACTCGTTATAAATTTAACTAGAATACAAATTAATCACAAGAACTGTCGGGGTGCAGATGGGTCTTCCCCATTTTAATCTCCTTCTATCAACTAGCACCCCCCCAACAAATCAACCTTGGATATCCCTACATTTGCTGATATCTATATGGTCCAATTTCTGGAAAAATAAGCAAATGACCTTGTGAAACAAAATTAACATTTAACCCCGTATTTAACATAAGTTTTGTTCGCGAACACGCTCCATCACATTGTTTATAGAAACATTTAGATTCAATATATTACATCATTTCATCAATTTAGAATTCAAGATATTTGTCAATAGTTTTAAATTCATACTATAATCGATTTTATTATTCAAACTTTTAATGATTGATTTATATATCAGTGGAATAAATTAAAGATATAATTAAAAATCTTATGTTAAATTGTTCTGAGGCTCTTTGATTCTTAACTATGTCATATCCATGAGTCAAACCCTCGAGATGCTTATCCCAGCCTTGCTAATTTAAAATTACTATGCCGCAAGCACTTGACTACCATGGATATTTTTATTATACATAGATTAATCATGATATTGCTGTAATTGTATTGTTTCATGCTTCTGTGACTGAATCGAATTATACGTTCAAACTTTGTGAAAACATATTTTAATGTAAATGAAGAAATTAACTCTTTTCTCTTAATGAAAGTAAGGAAAAAGTAATAAAGCAATTTAAAATTTTAATATGTAAGAATAATTACATTACATACAACTAAAATATATCAGTGATTAGTAAATTTCTATATGTATATAAACCCTCGTAACAAATATCAGCACATTGATCGCGATCAACGAGCGGGTGGAACTCTCCATGAAAAATTGCGCGATCGTTGCCGATAAAATTTGCTTCAAAACTAATCCATAAATGTTCGTTATCTGCAATAAGGAAGAAGAATTTGCCTTCGTATTATTTGGAATTCTCACCTCTCAAAATCTAGAAGGTATACTCTTCTCAAAATTCAATGTCAGTATTTCCGCGTATATCAAGTTCTAATACTGTCATCTTTTCACCTTTAGCACATAAGAGGATGTCATGTTGCCCGCGACACACATCATCATTGTGTACTCAATTTTAAACCTTTGCCCTGAGCTTAGAACTGTAAGGTCGAACATATATTGGTTACACGAAGAATAGATTGTCGGATAGGGCATGATACTAGTCATCATACTACACCCACATTATGTTCCCAGCCAACAATCTCATTGAAAACATTATCAATACGGCACTATAGGTCAATCAACTTTAGTAATATTTCAAACACATTCACAAATATTATAGGATCGGTGAAGTCTCAGAAACTTAAATGCGGAGGCCTGTTCTACATACAAATAACACGCAACCAGACATTAACATAAATAATTTAGACATTGTATTATCAATGAATCTCATATTATCATTTGATTAATTATGTTATATCAATTTAAAGTTATCATTTTCGCTTACAAGAAAATTATCACTTGAGATGTCTCAAGATTATAAGACAAACGCGTCCAACATATATATGTATAATATATCTATCTTCTTCTCATACTCCTTATTTTCATTAAGATTATTATTTTAAAGGAAATTAAAATAGTACAAAAAAAATATTTTTAGATACGTTGGAAATAAAATCAAAAAACTTTACTATAATAATAATAATATATAATAATAATACATATAATAATTTGTAATATAATAGATAATAATAATATAATAATAATAATAATGAATATTAATATAATATAAATAATAATTAATAAATAATAATAATATAAAATAATAATATTATAAATAATAAAATAATAATTAATATAATAATAATAATATATTAATAATAATAGTTCTCTAAATATTCGACTTCCACTCCGACTCCGACTCCACTTTATCAAGAATCCCCGACTCCGGGACTCCGACTCCGACTCCGAACTCCACTTGCACAGAGTTTTTCGACTCCGAGCTCCGGGAATTGCACGACTCCACGACTCCACGACTCCGACTCCGTATCCGACTCCGACTCCGACTCCGACTTACCGGATTTTACTCGACTTCCGACTCCGACTCTGAACTTCAGACTCCGCAGCTGCTTACTATAATATAGTATCGGCTAGCCAATCGCCGGCTTATAACTTTAATATATATATAATTATATTATTAATATTAATAATATATATATATATAATATATTATATATATTAATAATATATATATATATATTATAATTATATATATATATATATTACATATTTAATATATATATTTATAATACTCAGTGGATAGTTATATAATATATATATTTACTATATACAATAATATATTAATTAATATATTATATAATATAGTATATATATTATATATATATATGATATATATATATATATATATTATATTAGTTATGGAACGTAATTATTTGTCATCGGCTAAATATACGGCATATTTTTATTTCTTCTTATTTTTTCTCAATAGTCATCGTCATCGTCATCGTCATCGTCATTCGTCATCGTCATTGTTCATCGTCAATCGTCCATCTCTCTCATTCTCAATTTTTTTGCCGATATTTATGTTTGCTGATTTAATTGAACAAATATTTAGGAATTTTTTTTGAATTATTATTAAAAAAATCTGATAATTATTATATTAATATAATTTATCATTAATATGTATATATTATATTAATTGTAATTATTTAACTAAGATTCATAATAATTTTTTTAAATATATTATTTATATTTATATATTATTTATTATAGTTACTTTTTATTAAATTATTTTTTATATGAAATTATATTATTTATTATATAGTCTTATAATTTATTATTTATTATTATATTATATAATAAATCATTATTATTTTATTATTATTTTTTATATTGCAATTATTCATAGTTATTAATATATATAGTATTATTATACCCATTTGCTTATTGGATGTATGACATTCCAGTGGCCTAATGGTTCGCCTTTGGGTGTTCTGTCGAATAATTCCACACTATCCTCCAGACACCATCTATCATCCACTTTATCAAATATACAACTATATCTTTATATCCACACCCCTCTTCTTAACAACATATTGTTGACAATCCTCTTTTTATTTCTCTCTTTTAGTATCCTCTACATGTGTGAGTGGAGTGATTCGATAGAGAAAATATGACCTAAACATAATATGCCCTGGCGTGTCGTAGTATGGCAATCGGAACAAGGTGCTCAGTTATGTAGTTGGCTGCCCACTACCACCTGACATCTTAATTCTATTTGCGCAGGTATGCGTAAATGCATTGCCGCTCGGAGAAGGTCGTGCATTGCCGTAAGTGGCCTATCTATCTTTCGCGATAATTATGAACACGTATGAGGTAACATGCGAATGTCAGTAGGAATCAATTTGGTTGAGGAGAAAGAGAGAGATGATGTGGATTGATGTAATCTTAGAAAAGGTGTAATTTGATTTTGCTCGCGTGACTGAAACCTTCAATAACTCTGAAAGGATACGGTGAAAATGGGTGGTTTGGTGTGAAATGATGTGTATGTGCTGGTGGAGAAAGGAATGAGAGGAGGATCGAAGGATGTTGTGCGAAGAAATTCTGATGAGTTGGACTTGTGGATCGAGAGCTAGTGGTTACATATCTGGTGTGAGTACCAGAAAATTCTAAAGGGTTAAATTTAAGTTTCTGAAAAGGTCCAAATTTGTGTGGTTGCCATGATGGTCCATCTGGGGTAACTGTTGAAGATGAGTGCGAATATTCCTTTTTTTTTTTCCTTGCATTGACCTCTACCAATCTCGAATGATGTTTTCGAGTGTGAGAGGAGATTACATTTCATTTGGTTCTGCCTCCAGGATTTTTTTACAGTTTCACTCACCACTCACGGGCAGAAACCTATTCAAGGAGGGTGTGCTATAGACACTCTAGCGCAAATACGCATATAATAGCGCAGAGATGCCTGGCTTTTTAAAGTGAAGAGAGTTATTCAGAGGATAGACAGAAGATGGAAGAGAAGTCCACAGAAGTGAGAGGTAGTGGAAAGAAGGAAGCGCCACATGACTGAACTCCCTGGTACCAATATGCCGCATCAAACCCTCGTGCACAAGATATCAGCACGACCTTGTGTACCCGAGGTTCTAAAACGTGTGGTGGTACGGCGAGTGATAAGTTTCCCTTACAGCAGCCTGCCAGCTGCCTGATAACCATTAGGATAGAGATAAAGCTCAACATCGCGCGCATAAGATAGATAGGTTAAGTAACTGGAAAAAGTAAAAGACAGTTTATTGTTTTTTGGCCTTGACTCCACCCCTGTTTTAAAAGCCTCGGTTGAATACCAGAAGCCCCCCCCCGGAAATTAGAGCCGTTCTTCATACTGCGTGAATGAGACCTGGATAAGCAAGAGCAACTGGATTAGGGAAAAAAAAGATCTCGCCAGTTCTAAAGACCTTCCAGTCTTCACATTTGAGGTGTCCGCCTCAGCAACCTTGTTGATGTGAGGTCTTTCCCAACGCAAGTGTATTTTGTTTATAGTTAAGGTCACGTAAAATGTTTATATAGATAGTCAAACAAGGGAAGAAGAGAGAAAACCTTTCGAAAAGATGTGATATGACAACAAGTTAGAAGGATGTTTTGGAGAAGAACGATATTGTAAGAAGTTGGTTTTTAAAGAATCTAGAATAATTCACACAAGGTTGAGATGACCCCATCCGGAAATTTTATCCAGATCAGCAGCTCTGAACGGAAGATTAAGCTAGAGGCATATTCTAGAAGTCACAGTGAGGGAGCAAAATTGATACGAGTTGAAATTGAGATCACCGACTGTCGGATGTTCAGCGGCATTAATTAGTGGACAGAGTTAGGAGCTCTCGCAGATGGAGTATTCATTAATGAAACCGCCTCGGATAAAGAGGAGATAAGAGCAAATACCTGAGGAACCAACCACTTATGACAGACAAAGATGAAGTCGTCCCCCATCAATAAAATGCCGACGATTCGATTTTAAAAGGCTAGACATCATAAGTAAGCAAGAGGAAGGAAAAAACCAAAGGGGGAAGCTTGGAGAGCAGGACGCTGCCATCTCGGTCAAATGCTTTGTATGTGTCAAGCGCCACAACGCGTGCAGAGCCTCCACCATAGTCCTACAAATAAAGCGACAAACTATAATCGGTTAGATAGTGGAAAGTGTATTCCGCCAGTAGACCTCTATTCGGAATAGTTCAGATTATTTAAGAAGTGAGGTTGAGAAGGGTTTCAAAAAGGTCTTAGATAAGAATACAAGTGAGAGCTATAGGGCGTATTAGAAGGATCAGAGGCTTCCTTTTTCGGAAGATAGGTTAGACATGTGCGAGCTTCAACACTGAGAAAAGTGCTAGTATTGATGACACAGGGAGTTATAGTTGACGAGGGCGAGGATTAGCACGAAGACACTTTCCTCGAAAAACTCATGTAGAAAATGCCAATCTGGGCCCACCAGCTTTGATTTCATTGATTTCAGGGGCCATGCACCAGATTTGGTAATCACAGACAGGCATAGGACACCTGAGAAAAGACGGAATAGGAAGAGGAATGCACAGAATCGTCCAGGGTTGATTTAGAGGAAAAAAGGAAGAATAGGAGCTCGAAGAGATTGGCCTTTTCAGTTGTCGGAGCATTAGCAGACAGAATCATCAGATCTCGGAAGAGGCAGTTTTACACATAAAGAGAGAGTAGTTTGCTAATGAAAGCAAAAAGGTTGCCGTTCTGAAGAACAACCAGGAGGTTAGCGAACTTTCGTTTCATGGAATAGTCGTATTTTGCGTACGTCATAGGTTTATCCTGCAATGATGTATTCAGGCTGAATGATAACTCTAGCGAAAGTGATAGGAGATACGAAAATTTTTCCATCCCTCGATTACGCACTGTCTCATAGCCTGATATGCCAAAGAACAAGGCACGATCGAAGACATGGGTATTATGAGGACGATAAGTATAGTTTGATGGTAGAGAATTGAACATCTGCTTCTGCCATCAGCATTACAGCTCCTTCACCTTTATCTTTTTTCGTTATAACTCCTTATTATTTTACCATTACTGATGGTAGCCTCTCATATTGTATTATCATTCTTGCTATATTGTGATAAAGAAAAATATTAAAGTCCCTCGTCTAAATTATTTTCTATCATACTAGAGTGAACCAAGCCACTTGAACTTGATTAAATTCGTTACGGCCACAAAAACATGTCTCCTCATTATCCATAATAAATTAATTTTCACTTTTACAGTTTGAATTTTAATGCCTAATTATATTATTATTTATTTACACTCGCTTGAAGATACCGACATATCTTATTCAATAATATATATATCTTTATTAATTCTTTTTTAGTACTCAATAGTTCTATGGTAATATAATATATCTATTCATATTATTATTTTAATTTATCAACCATTTATTATTATTTTATTTAACTTATATATTATCTAATTATTATTTATTATTATTCATATCTCTCTCTCTTCTTTATTATTATTTTATTATCTTATTAATTATTATCAATTACTAATCACATATTATCTTTTTTTTGTATTAATTATATTAAGTAATTCCTTTAGAGTTAATATATATAATTTTTTACAGTTTATTAATTTATTATATGGTTCTCTATTATCATATTATTATTTTTTATTATTTAGTTTATTATGAGTGTAATTACACTGGCCAACAAAAAACTCAACCAGTATCTCTTTTCGGTTCAAATCACTGTAATTAAACATCTGATATTTATATATGTACTTACCAATATTATTTCAGATCCGGGGTATGAAGGGCTCACACTTATGGGGGGGGGCTTTCTTTAACATATTCACATTCTCTTACCATGAGATCCAGGGGTGATATGAACAAGAAGAATAAAATCTAATCAATCTTATATAAATATTTATCATTTATAGATGACTAAAAGTCATTTATTAAATTCAGATTGAATTAATATTTATATATTAATAACAAAATATAAATCATACGTTTTTAATTTACTATTATTATATATAAAGTGAGTATATAATCATATTTTATATATTACTTTATTAATTATTTATTAATATTCAATAAGCGCTATGCGCAAAGAATTCATTTTTTCATTACTTAGTAAGCAATGTTATATTGTATTTATAACTACTTAATACCTTGAATTTAATTTAATACGTCTGCTACGTATGTTGTGTGAGATAATTATATATATATTGAGAAGAGAGAGAGAGAGAAAGAGAATAAATTTATTTACTTATACATAGTTATGGTAACATATTTCTTATAATAACTAAAAAAAAACTCAAACTCTGTTCAACTAGCTCTCTCCAATTAATATATAATATATAATATTATATATATATATAATAATTATATTAATAATGAATAAACTCTCGTTAGAGAAATACTCACCAAAGATATTATATATTATACTTGGGTAACTTCAATACATTATGTAGTCTGTAGTAAAAGTTAGGTCGAAATCTAATCAGAGTGGTAGTTAGGGATATATATAGAATGGGTAGTAAGTACGATAGTAATAAAAAGGTTTTATAATTAAATTATTGGTAATTATGTGTAGTCATATTTTAATGTGTTAATGAGCGGTGAAACTCATAAAAAAATCATACCACAGTGTACTATTATTATTTTATGAGTTTAGTGTATTAATTATATAGTGTGTACATAAACTTTGTAGGTAATTACTCTATAATTGCAGTTTTATTTTCATTATTTAAAGTAAAATATGCAATATACAGTAATTCATCTATAAATTTTGTATGTGTATTCAGGATGAATATAGGTAAATTAATATGTGTGTACTCAAGGCGACCGTACCACACTCCGACGACGTTTACCATCCGTGTTATTCCAATAATACTAACACTCTCAGAATAACTAGCTCTGTTCAATGATATGATGATTAAGATAATATATTACCAGGAATTTGTGTAGTGCTATCATCAGTGCAGTGTATTTATAGATGGTTAGTTGTAATATTTTAGATATATATAGATAAAGGAACTTCTTAATCACAAGTATAACTATATTACTCAAGTTACTATATCTCTAATGTAGAAGATGAAATACTAAATGATATTAGTATGTGTATAGAGTATATAGTCTATCTCTCTAAGTCAATAGATATCATATAGAGCTTATTATGCATCTTAGAACTTATATGATAGTGTAACGACAATTTACCAAAAGTATACGTTAGTCTACAAAATAATGCTGAAAATGCACGAAACGTTAATAATAAACTATTAATATAACTAATAGTATAATTTTATACTGGATACAATGAGTAAAATGAATTAGTAATAAATAATTATATTTATCAAACTTATTTTTGGATATGAAAAGTTAATGAATAAATAATCAAATATAAAGAATTAATTAATTAGTGATACAAGTCAATTTTCAATCATTGGATGCATCATAATACACATCTATATAATATTTTAAAATTATGTTAAAAGACGTTAAAATAACTTAAATAATAATAATATCTAACTATCAAATAATAATTGAATAATAATAATTCGATAATATTAAGTTAATAATAATAAATAATGAATGAAATATACACAATAGAAATCAATTATAAATGAGCTTAAGAAGTGCTGAGAGTGTAATTATTCTCTTCGACTCCAAAATTCAGTGCAAATAATTGATAGTTGGACTCTTCCGGTTTCTAAAAGAAAGTTTGATTATTTGAAGGAAAAGGCAAAGACTGAAAACAAGAAATAATATCACTATGTATAATAAAATAAATTAATAAATATTAATAATAATAGATAAATATAATTAATAATAATTAACAGTTATGCAATAAATAATAATATCTCTAAATTTATATTAAATAATCCATTAATATCTCAATTTAGATTTTATACAAAATAAATGTTAGATTTGATAATTTTGACAGCATATGGTCAACTTCTTAATAGTAGATATATCACAGCTTGTACACCTGAATCTTCCAATATATTCTAATTAGTTTAATTATTAGTCAATATTTCTCTGATAAGTACTGACATCCCAACTCACGTATGCTCGCCCAACGAAGACCCTTGGTAGAGCCATAGCGGTTGTTATTGGCCTCCGCTAGGGAATGAAATATGACTGTAGGGCATCAAATATCATACATATAGTCCGAAAATCAACTGTTGAATGTAACCATTAGAGCAGAGATATCACATGTATGTTTGTGCCGGCAACCATAAACTATTACCTTTGTTCTAACTCTACAGACTCTGAAACTGCGTCCGATTGGTTCTTTCTGTGAGAATCGATGGTCTCCCTTATCAAAGTACTATTATGCTTATCTATGTGTGTAATTCTTCATTAGTGCTTAAATTTCTTGACAAGGTTTTTTTTAATCATAAATTTTGCCTTTATATTATAACTTCGGCAGAGAAGAAGGTTCCTAAGATATATTGAGTGAACATTTAATTCTATACTTTTAATATGTACTTATATTTTAAATTCCACTATTTCTCTTCTTCATGCCTAATCATTATAATACGCCAAATTATCTCTCTCATCACGCAACATAGGGCCATTGTTTCAAATATTTTTATAGATAGACTATTTCTTGTCCAGTAAGTAAGACGATAGAGCTATTTATAAAGTATCACAGGGAAATTATAGTACTACTAATAATATATTAAATAATTTTACTCAATGACATTTACTTTGATAATAATAATAATATAATAAAGAGCTAAAACCAATAATATCTGCCCACACTTATAGATAGATAATCGTTAAACCGAAAATAAATTTTGCCTTTATTATTTAACTGCTTCTATACTCATAATAAGGATATTATGCAGTAAGCTACTTAAATTTGTTGAAGTGAATAAGATTTAAAAGAAGCAGATTTGTGAACTGGATATTCATACATTTGAATGTAAGTGTAATTCTTACTAGTACTTTAGAACATATTTTGAAAAGATATGACGAACTCTTGTTAAAATTAGAACTTCTAAATTTAATTAAATAAGAAGAAAATTCATGTTTTTAATTTATTCAATGCATAGTACATAGGTACATTACAAATCCCATAGGATTTGTACTGAATAAAATGATTATCTTGTAAGTTATCTTTAAAGACTACAAGAAAACAATAATGTATTCGGTAAATTCGAAAAGGTCGCATGTTTCTTATTAACTCATTACTAGCAAGTAGGAAAATTGATTGAAAAACTTTTGCCTTTTTGCTTTCTTAACAACCTTCTTAAAATGGAAACATAATGCATGACAAGCATTGTAAAGTGGACTGTGAAAACATTCAAATAAAATAGGCACATATCTAATCTTCATTGCTAGATTGCAATTAAATTCCTTTTACCTCTTTTAATTATATATATATATATATATATATATATATATATACATATATTTATATATATATATATATATATATATATATATGTGCTTGTAATATATTACATATTATTATTATTATTATATATATATATATATATATATATATATATATTATTATATAACATATATTATTATTATTATATATATATATATATATATATATATATGAGCAGCATATATATATATATATATATATATATATATATATATATATATTTATATATATATATTAAATATATATTATTTATATCTTATATATATATATATATATATATATATATATATATATATATATATATATATATATATATATATATATATATATATATAAATTCATTAAGTCTGATTTTGTGTACTTTTTATTATGTCTTAAATGAGATTTTTTTTTTCATTTTCAAATTATTTTTTATTTTTATTTAAATTATTTTTTCCATTAGGTATTTATCGAGTTAAATGAAAACTAAACAATACCATAGGGTAGATGCACAGCAGGTTGGCATGCATGGCAGACCGCTCGCTGAAGCGCTCGCTCCAAATGCGCGCGAGCGGTGCCGTGTAACAACTTACTCGCGCTGCGCGAGTAAATTGTAAATATATAATGTAAATATAACTAAAGATTAAACTTTTCACCTCAACATAAAATATTACAATTCATTTTATTTAATGGGAAAATTGAGAAAATTAGTAAAAAATCTCACAAATCAAATAATCTAAAAATCCCATTTTCTCTTTATAATCTACTTAGAATATTTTTATATATATATATATATATATATATATATATATATATATATATATATATATATATATATATATATATATATATATATATATATATATATATATATATATATATATATATATATATATATATATATATATATATATATGACTAGTGCTGGCCGAGCACCGGATTTTTGCGCACCGCACCGCTCCGCACCGGGAGGTCGTGCACCAGCACCGCACCGCACCACCCATCATCCTACCGCACTGCACCACACCGCACCGGTTTCTTGCAATGCGCGAATGCACCGCACCGCACCGAGAGCGAACCACAGCGCACAGCACCACTCTAAAATTTGCGCACCACGCACCGCACTGCACCGACTATATATATATATATATAGTATATATATATATATATATATATATATATATATATATATATATATATATATATATATATATATATATATATATATTAAAGTTTCCAAGT
>JABUQX010082887.1:47500-52500 GCA_015478945.1 Trachelipus rathkii | reverse complement strand
CGTTGATGAAAAGTAGGAATAAAGTTGGAGATAGAACAGAACCTTGCGGAACACCACCATTGACAAGAAAGGAGGAAGAGGTCGCTCCATCAACGAGTGCCGGGGGGGGGGGGGGGGGGGGGGGGGGGGGGGGGGGGGAGGGGGGGGGGGGGGGTGTGCCGATATGGAGCGATCGAGAGAAAACTAGACATAAGTAAGCAAAAAGAAGGAGGAAATCGAAAGGAAGGGACCTTAGAGAGCAGTAACGCGTGCCAAACACGTTCAAAAGCTTTGGATATGCCAAGCGCCACCACGCAAAACTCCCCATGGTCCCTAAGAGTAGAAGACCATAAATCAGTTAGATAGGAAAGTATGTCACCAGTTGACCTCGAGCGGCGAAGGCCATACTGATGATCTGAAAGAAGGGAATGAGACTCCAGATGATCCAGGAAATGAGAGTTAAGAAGAGTTTCAAAGATTTTGGGTAATATACAAGTGAAAGCTACAGGGCGATACTTTGAAGGTTCAGAGCAGCTATCTTTTTTGTGATCAGTTGGGCACACACACACGTACACACACACACACATAATATATATATATATATATATATATATATATATATATACTATAATATATTATTATATATATATATATATATATATATATATATATATATATATATATAGAATCCGCAAAATATTCCATGATTAAAATTCAAATTTCAAAGTTATATATCAACCAGTATTATGTATTATATGTTAATAAGCTGATTTCGAACCGTATCTTCCTTCTCCCCCACCTCCCATTGAAAGCTAGTGGTCTCGTGTCCCTATCCTTGAGGACAGTACTCCTATTAAGCCTATTTAATTTATTTTTTTAAACATTTTAGTAAAACTTTAAAATTTATAATAAATTCATGAAATAAATGGAATTGAACCAGCGCCAATTATGTTGTAGTTATTTACGTGTTTACATTTGCATGACATGACTGTGAAAAAATCGTTTTGTACTTTACATCTCCAGCATTTTAGTGTCTTTTTTTTCTTCTCCATTTTTAGATATCAATAGATGCATCCTCTCAGTTCCCCAAAGTGCAAACCCGCTGTATCCTGCAAATCGGATGTAAAGAGGTTAAAGAGAATACCATCATATATGATATTTTTTATGAGAATTATCTGTGTATCTTAAGGCCAAGGATGTTTATATGCCAACAGTATAAACAATACTGTAGAAATAGAGAACTTAGGCGTCGCTGAGAGGGAGAATTGTTGTTGATGAGTTTTTAGAGCCGACTTTCATAATTTTTTACTGGAAAGTTCTATCCAGATAAAGAATAATAGAATCGGAAAGATTAGAACGAGAGGCATCACTAGAAATACAAGAAGGTTCAGTTTTGAAATGAGTAAAAGAACTGTGTTAAGCCATATGTATATGAGTGGAAAAAGATAGATTAATAGCTAAAAAAAAAGTCGTTAATGGAAATAAGAATAAAGTAAAAAATAAAACGAGCACTAAGCTCACTCCTATTGCCAAAGATGGAAGAAGAAGTGGCAACATCTAGAATGACTGATATTGAGCAATTTGAAATAAAGCTAGGTTTAGGTAAGTAAAGAGAAGGATGAAGCCCATAGGAACGGATCTTGGAGAATAAAGTCGTTTACCTTTCCCTGTCTAAGACTTTTGATCGGTCAAACACCTCAACGTAAGACTCATTCTCTAGTCCCTAATGTCAGTGAAACAAATATCAAATAAATTGGAAAGTATATCACTAGTTCATCTCAAGCGTTGAAAGAGTGACCTATGATCGGAATAAAGTGAATAGGATTCCATATATCCTTCAAGAAATGATAGTTGAGAATGGTTTCAAAGTTCTTAAATTCAATTCAAGTGAGAGCTCTAGTGTGATGTTAAAAGTTCAGAATTACTACCATTTTCCTGTATAAATTGAATATACAGTATAAGCCCTTCCAACTCTCTCTGTATTGGTCACTAGAAAGTTTAGTTAAACAAGGGTGGGAGGTCGCTCAGAAAAACACTCCTATGAAAAGTCGAGGAGTGATGCTATCCAGGTCTATTGCCTATCTAACGTTCATAAATTTCTGGACCTATGCACTAGATCTAATGTAACAACATATAAGGTATGGGACACCTGCAAGAAGAAAGAGTAGGGACGGATTGATAAATGAAATAAATAAGATACAGTAACACCCACTAAACATAAAGACAATACATAATATTTTTAGTACTAATCGATACTAATGCTGAAACTAATGGTTTTAAAAATGTCCAAATTATAATAAATATGTTACTCTCTATCTTTCTCTATCTGACATACAACTTGCTTATTTTATTTTCAAGGTAAGCGATACAGAAGAAATCAACATCGGAGATACTGGATACATCACCAACTTCACCAAAATTTTAGAGAGCACACCGAAAAGGTATTTAACATTTTAACATTCATTATAGATAATTTTTATTAGAATTCTCTCTCTCTCTCTCTCTCTCCCTCTCTCTCTCTCTCTCTCTCTCTATATATATATATATATATATATATTATATTAATATATATATATATATATTATATATATATATATTATATATATTACTATATACTATTATATATATATATATATATATATATATATATATATATTAAAAAGATCTCCATAAATAGAACTTTGTTAAGCTTTCGGAACCACACGCCTTTTCAACAGGGATGACACGAAAAATATTCAAATAAAAAATCAACTGCTTTTTTTACTTGAAATAAATAGAAATAAAAAATTAAAATAATAATATTATAGCAAGGCTACTCTGTTCCTAATTTCTACACTATTGTCAAGAAAGGATCATGTTTCAAACAGGTTTCTTTTATTTCTTTTATTTAACAATATTACAAATAATATCAGGTGTTAGGGGTTGATTAATACTTAATAGTAACACCGTGTTACTATTAAATATGTTTCATGTTTTAAGACAGGTAGAGTGGAAGATATTGTTGAAATCTGTAATAACGTAACTGCTGATTTTTCAGAACAAATCATTGGGAAATCTTTCAGTTTAACTGAGTTTTGTCATAAATAATAACTTTAACTATCCGATTACAGGGTTGGTCGATTGTGGGACAAATAGCAGTCTCTTAAAGGATAAAAACTATAAGGAGTTAAATCAGCTATATCCACTTACTTTATTACCAAGTAATGTGAAATTGCGTTCCATTACCGGAAATGAACTAATCACTTATGGTAGAATTGGTGTTCAGATGCTTCTAGGGAATCTTTTTTTTCTGTGAACTTAACAATTGTGGATAAAGACTGTTCTTTCAATTGTCCATTGCTAATAGGGACTGATATACTAATTACGTTACCAATTTCTATAAATTTCAAATCGGAAATGTTTTCATTAAATGTGGATAATCGATCTATTCGAATTTCATTACAAATAATTGTTAAGGTCTTGTTTGAAAAGCAGTGTCAGTTATCGTTCTCAAATCCGACGACAAATATGGAAGATAAAATTAAGTCTGATAAAAGCCTTCAGTTCATGGACACTCAGGAATCTCACTCGGTTGTGAATACTGTGGTGATCGATGACAAACACGTATAATTTGTATGCTCTACAAACTCAGGTTTTAGGACCCTTCTCCAGTTATGTCTTAGCATTACGAGTGGAATCCAGTGCTCATACCTCACCGCCGAACGATTAATTTCTAATTTAAGACAAGAGCAATTTCGGTAATGTAGCTTTCGCCAGCACGTTAAGTAAGGTGAAAGATAGCAGTATTGTCGTTCAGTGTGCGAATCTGAGTCCTAGTTCAGTGACCATTGAGAAGAATAATCTAGTTTCTAAGGCTTATTCTCTCGTTCTCGAGCAGGCATCTTCCGATTTCAATGTTGTAGAGTCCTCAGAAGGTCTTTCTCCTTCTCAATTGCCTGATGCTTATCGCGAGATCCTGCTTTCCAAATCTTCTAAAAAAGCTAATCTGGTGGTGCTTCAAGATGCATCTCAATTAGAAACAATTCCTGACTTTTTTCTTAATCACAGAGATGTGATAGCTTTGAGTCAGGACAGGGTAGGGTTATGTTCTTTGACTAAATTCTCTATAGAAATAACAGAGCATGCTCTGCGCTATATCTACAAACTGAACTACCAATTATCTCATAAATATCAAAAGGATATTGACACGTGGATAGAGGACAGCATTTCAAAGAACTATATAGAAGCTTCTTGCAGTCCGCATTCGTCTCCTTTACTAATCATTCCTAAGAGGAATTGTGCCCAAAAGCGGATTGTACTTGACTACAGGAAGCTGAATAGATACACAATACCAGACAGATTTAGTCTGCCGAATATATAGGAGACTTTGGCAAAATTGGGACACTCTAAAGTATTCAGCAGTCTCGACCTAATCTCGGAGTACTATCATATTGAGATTTAGCCAAAAAGCAGCCCGTACATGGCATTCTCTACTCATAAAGGGCGGTACCAGCCTTGCTGAATGCAGATGGGAATGAGGAATGCCCCTAGTGTTTTCAGCTGCGTCATGGAGATGGCTTTGTCGCCTGTCTTAGGGGTGCATTCTCTTATATGTTTAGACATTATCGTCTTCTCAAAAGACATCGATCACATTATGAATCACTCGCTCAAGTTTTTAAAGCTCTGCAGAATTCGAATCTAAAGATTAAGTTGGAAAAAAACAATTTCTTTAAGCGGTCTCTTATTTTCCTAGGATTCTTAATCAGCCAGGATGGCATTTCGGTTTGTCCTACAAAACTAAAGGTTTTGTCTTCTTTCACTCCTCCTACAGACGTAACCAGTGCTCGTTCGTTCAAAGGTTTTACGTCCTTCTTTCGTCACATGATTCCGAATTTTTCAGTCATTGCCAATCCCATCATCCCATCGCTGTTTAAGGAAAACGTTTTCTTTTCTTGGAATGCGGAACAGCAGCACTCATTCAAAATATTGAAAGAGAAGTTACTGGTTGAACCTCTCTTCAGTTTTCCAGACTTCTCAAAAGA
>JABUQX010082887.1:37500-42500 GCA_015478945.1 Trachelipus rathkii | reverse complement strand
GTTCTCTGAAAAGTCGTCCAGGTGACTATGTAAGTAGTGAACTTTGATGCTCATTCTACATCCAACACAATATGCTTGGAATCACAATTTTGAGGCAACTTTTTAATCATTTTCTTGTAAGTTGTGCATCATATATATAACATCAAATATTTCCAAAAATATAGATTTAGGAAGTTGGTTTTTGAAAGTACCAACTTTTAAAAGGCTCCCATTTATTTTTCAGCTGGGAGCTTGTTACTGCTGTGATAGAGCTGGGTTGGCTTGAGGCTGGAAGCATCTTTCAACATCCTTTTATTTATATATTTATTCTCCTTGAAACTAAAAATATAATATAAAATATTCATTAGTAGTCAATTAAAAGTAAAGAAGTTTTTCCTTTTTTTTATTGTCTTTATATTTAAATATTTTTATGCAGAGTAATCAAGATTCTTAATTCCTGATAATTTTTTGTATATGAAACCCTCAATGGGATTTTCAATTATTTCAATTTTCATTCAATTTCTTGATTTTTTTGTATATGGCATCCTCAGCGGGATTCGATCTGCCTAACTTTCTTCTCAGATTAAAGCCTCCAAAGCCTGCTCCTGGTTATTTAATGGTTGTGGTCAATATTGACTGTGTAGTAGTGGTGTAGCTAAGCTATTAAATTATATTCATCAGCATTATATCAGTGCTGCTGAAATATTCATATTTATATATTAAGAGTATTAAAAAATTATTTGGAGTGTTTTGGTAATTGTACAGTTTTTATGGGTAATTGTGGAGTTTCAGTGACACCTTCCATATATAGGTTCATTCCAATTATAGGCTTTTTTTATCCTGTATAAGGTTACTAACCTACTAATATCATACCATTTCCAGTACCATATATAGGGCACTACCAAGCAATAGGGCACTAACATACTAATAAATTTTTAAAATTCCGCCTATAGGGCTTGATATTTAATATTTTAAAATTCCGCCTATAGGGCTTGATATTTAATATTTGATATATTTTAATTGAATGAAAATTCAGTATTTTAAATTAAAATAAATTAAATTGATTTTTTTTTCATTTAAATTTAATCAATTAAAATTTAATATTTGATTTTCATATTTAATATTTAAAATTTGACAAATTCATATTTTGATCATGGATTCATATGATCCAAGAGTTGAAATAAAATATATTAATGATATTACTGACAGCCCTTCTGAGGAGTTGGTTCTAGTGAAAAACCTTATTAATAGAAGAGGGGCTAAGAGATCTTCTTGCACAAAATTGATTAACAATGTTTATACCAAATTAGCAAGTCTCTCAGTAGAGGAGAAATATGCATATTCTGATACTTTAAAAGAATTAAAATTAGAGCTTAAAAATTTGAATGAACTAATATCAGAGAAATTTGTACTCTGCCCAGAATATGACTTTAGAAGGCAGGAACAGATTGATATGAAAAATTCAGATTATAATGTTAATTTGGGTGTCATTATTAATACACTTGAAATCTCACATCATACACATCATAATCAAAATCAATCACCACCTACTCCAACTAATGCTCAACATATAAAATTTCCTCCAATAGATTTACCATCATTTGATAGTCAGCCAGAAAATTTAAATCAATTTATTTTTTCATTTGAGAGCATCATGAACAACCGCAGTTTTTCACAATTTGAAAAATACAGATATTTAGTAAAGCAGGTATCTGGCCCTGCTAAGGTATATATTGAAAGTCTTAAAGTGGAGGATCAAACCTATGATGTAGCAAAAAATTTATTACTTAAGGCTTTTTCTTCCAAAATAGGGCAACAATTTTCTGTTATTGAAAAAATTGTAAAATTAAAGCTGCAGAATGTTTCTAGTATGATGGAGTGGGTCAGTGAAGTGAGAGTTTTGAAAGATCAGATGGTGAGATTGGATGTGGATGGTCAGATTTTTATGCAATATTTTGTATGGCAGGGAATATCTGATAAAATAAAAAATTCATTTATGACTGTTAATAATGATGCGAGACCAGATTTAAATTCCATATTAGATACCTCCTTTGAGGTGCTTAATAGGTTGAAAGAGTGTACAAGAGAGAATAACTCTGGTAGCTCTATGAAAAATACTTTTTCTGCATCTCAGGAGAAAAAGGCTCTAAGCCTAGCAGCTGCAGTTGATTTAAAAACAAAAAATGTGTCAAGTAGACCAGCAAATTGTGTTCTGTGTCATCATTTCAAAATTGATGGGTATGATACCCATTATATAAGCAAATGTCAAAAATTTGATAGTCCTGAAAGTAGGATAAAGAAAATAAAAGAAATTGGAGGATGCATTTTGTGCAGTTACCTAAATCATGATCAGTCTCAATGCAGGTATAGGTTCAAAAACCCTTGTTATAAATGTAATGGTAGTAATCATTTTTCATTCCTTTGTAATAAGAATAAAAATAAAATTGGTAACACAGTGCAAAATAAAAAGAATTCAACTGCATCCCATAATGCAACTACTAATGTAGTTGGCTTAGAAATTTCACCATGCTCAAATGATGAGTATTGTGATTTGGAAATTAATTCCCTTAATACAAGCCTCATTAGTAATTTTATTTTACCCACTTTTACAGCTAAAACTTATTTGGCTGAAGGTGAAACTGCACATTCTAGAGTACTTTATGATTCAGCTTCAGAGTATTGTTTTGTGTCTTTGTCCTTAGCAAATAAATTAAAATATAAAATTATAAATGCTGATATAAAAATAAATGTCAAAGGATTTAATGAAGCTAAAAGCTACAAGACCAATATCATAGAATTTAACATCACTCTGGGTAAAAAAGAAGTAAAAATAGTAGCTGCAGTTGTTTTCCAGAAATTAGGCCTAAAATTAAACTTAAAAATTCAGAAAATATTACTGAGTCCTTTAAGAAAGCCAATATAGAATTAGCTGATAAATTTTTGAATGATGAGGTGGGAAATATTGATATCATTTTGGGAGTAAATGCAATACACATTATTCCAGTACATGCTGGCACTATAGGTACCAAAAATGAAAAATTCTTGTTTTTTTACACCTGCATAGGCATTATGCTTACTGGCAGTGAGGCTGTCATTTTAAAAATTTAAATAACCTTAATGTTGTGAAGAAATTTGTGGACAGAACTAATGAGTATTGCAAAGCCATCCCTAACCTTATAAAAAAGAAAATTCCAAAAAGTAGTAATAATAATAATAATAAAAAAGGTGAAGCTCATGATAGTCCTCATAATAATAATGTATTAGAGAATGGTAATGATTTCTGACTACAAGAATCTTCTATCTCTTGTAGTTACATTGCCTGTAATTTGCCTGATGATTTTAACTTTTCTAAAGCTAATAATGAGCAACTTAATATGTCACTTAAAAAATTAATGAATTATGATGATTATTATGAGCCATCCTTTTCTGATGAAGATGAACAACTGGTTAAGTATATTATTAGTAATGCAAAGTGTCATGATGATGGCAGATTGATACTTCCATGTTTATGGGATAATAGAGTAATAAATTTGTTACCAAATAATTATAAATTAGCCTCCAGTATTTTAAAATCTACTTTAAAGAAGATTCAGAAAAATCCTGATAAATTTGAACAGTATAATAGCATTTTTATGGAGCAATTAGAATCAGGTATAATTGAAAAGGTTTCTATTGATAGATTAAAAAATAATAAAGAAGTTTCTTTCATGGGCCATATGGGTGTGTACAGAGAAAATGTTCAAACCACCAAATGTAGAGTAGTATTTTTAAGTAATTTATGTGAAAAAAATGACACTGCTCTTTCTCATAACCAAGTTTCCCTACCTGGTCCTAATCTTAACAATAAATTAGAGATAGCTTTGACACTTTTAAGGTTCAACAGGTTTTTATTGGTCTATGACATTGTCAAGGCTTTCCATCAAATTTGGTTACCATATATTGATAGTTTAAAATTACATTTTCTTTGGGTTAAGGGTATAAATGATTTTTCTGAGGTGGCCTACAAAATGAACAGACTGCCCTTTGGTATGAGGTTCTCACCAAGCTTACTTATGGTTGCCTTATATATTATATTAATTTTACATTGTAATATTCATGACCCATTTGAAAGTAAATTAAGAAATATGCTTTATAATTTGTCTTATATGGATAATCTTGCATTTTCCTCTAATTCTGAATCTGATATTAAATTGTCATTTCACAAGTCAATTAATATTTTTAGTCAATATGGCTTTAAGTTGCAGCAATTTGGTTCAAATTTGATGGAATTGGAATCTGAATTTTGTGAGGATTCTGAAGAACCCTTACAAACCAAATTATTAGGTATTTTGTGGTCTAAGGACCAAGATCTTTTCACAAATAAACCTGTAAAATTAAATTTAGAGGCCAGTACTTTAAGAACCATACTTTCATCTGTGAATAGTTGCTTTGATCCACTTGCACTGACTTTACCTTGTAGAAATAGAGCAAAACTGTTTTTGCATGAGGTGCAGATGGATAGTAGTATCACTTGGGATGACCCTTTAAGTGATGACAGATTGAGAGAGTGGAAAAAGATTTGCAAATTATATAATGCTGGTGTTGAGCCTGCAATTCCCAGGTATATTGGGAATTACACTGGTAATTATGATTTAATGGTCTTTACAGATGCCAGCAAGGATTTATATGGGTCTGTGATTTATTTAAAAAATCTTGATACACATTCCCTTCATTATCTCACTGCCAAAAATAAAGTAGTGGTAACAAAAGGTGTTGGTAGAACCATCCCTGTGTTAGAGCTATTTGCAGTGGCCCATGGAGTGGTTTGTGTGATAGATTTATATTCTCAATTAACAAGGGCATTTTGTCCCATAAATATTAAAAATTTACATATTTTCACTGACTCCATGATTTCCTTAAGCTGGCTGGCAGCTAAAGTTAACAAGACCAGCAAGATAGAGAAAAAGGGTACCATAATTAATAATAAATTAAATAATATTATGAGGCTATGTGAAAGTCATAATGTTATTTTTCATCATATT
>JABUQX010082887.1:0-27500 GCA_015478945.1 Trachelipus rathkii | reverse complement strand
TCATCCTCTCGTCTCTTCGTCTCTCTCTCTACTCTTCGCTCTCTCTCTCAGATCGTCCTTCTCCTCTATCATCTCCTCTCTCTCTCTCTCTCTCATCTCTCCAGATTGAGTGTTTCGTATAAGTAATAAGTTACCGGTACTAACATTGTGCAATTATATAAGATATGATTTCAGAATCAGATTGTAAATACGTTTTTTTTCTTATCCACACTCTTAGATAAGAATAACAGTGAATAATGCATTTCCTTAACGTTTGCCTGCAGTTTGCTTATCAGTTTTAATATAGATTTGTTTTAGTTATTCTGTGAGATGATTATAGTATATGATATATATATATATACGTATATTATATATATATATATATATATATATATATATATATATATATATATATATATATATATATATATATATATATATATATATATATATATATATATATATATATATATATTATGTCACTTCTGGTGGAAAGGGGCAGAGGTCTGGACAAAAACTGTCAGAATTGAGAGATGTTAAATAAGTGCTGAAGTCAAGGGTCGACATGTTCAATACGCAAATTAAAAAAAGTGAGGAAAATGTTAAGTAGGTGTAGTGTACGTACAACTTCACTTGAGAGATTTGAAGTGAATCAGTCAGAAAGGAGTGGGTTCATGGGACGAAAAGATCTGGACTTTACCCCTCCATGAACTGTACGAGTGGAATGGAATGCCTTCCATATATGTGACGCATTCTCCATGCAAGAGACGAATCTACATTGGGAAAAGAATGATGTAAAGAAGTTCCGAAAGTTCTCGGAACAGCAATCTGATTAACAACTTGGTTTGTAAGAGAAATAATATGACTTCATAAAAAAAAAAATAAAAAAAAAAAAAAACGAGAAAAAGAAGTACTTTAAATATTAAATATTAAAAATTAAGTATTAAATATTAAATATTAAATATTAAATATTAAATATTAAATATTAAATATTAAATATTAAATATTAAATAGTAAAATTAAATTAGTTGAATATTCTGAATAGTAGATAGATATTAAATATCTAAGATAATTATGAGTATAAATATTAAATATTAAATTATTAATATGTAAATATATGAAATGAGTAAATACATTAAATATTAAAGATATATAAAATACTATTCGAATGCTTGTTTCGTAGAATATTTTATTTTAGAAGAATATTATGCATAGTAGATAGATAATTAAATTGAATTATTGTCATTGAAGAAAAGTTAAGAAATTTCTTTTTCACCACAGATAGAAATACGAGAGAGAGACCAAAGGTTAGGTGTCCAAAGGAAACACTCCTAACATTAACTAACTGCCAGATGCCTTTCGGAATGCGGAGAGAGTAGTGACACAGGATAGAATAAGTAATAATATAATAAAATTAAATAGTATAAATAATAAATAATAATCATAATAAAAGTATATATAATGAAATTAAGTGATATAATAATATAATAATAATAATAAATAATAATAATAATAATAATAATAATAATAATAATAATAATAATAATAATAATAATAATAATAATAATAATAATAGGATAGATAGATAGTATTAGTAATAGATAATCAATAATGAGCATAGAATAGAATAGGCATAGTTATAAGAGTGAATAAGAGTGAAGTAGAGATAATAATAATAATAAGTAATTGAGTATTACTATTAAGAGGCGAAAATTCCATTCAATTTCAAAAACTTTACTATCCGACAAAAAAATACATTATTTACATAATCCAATATTTTACGACCTCATTTTTAGAAATTTAATAGGGTGATGATAACAACAAATAGAAATATTTCGCTCGATAAAGAGATATTGCTGAAATGGGTCCTGATAACAATCCACAGCACAGTAATCTGTGATACGCTTTAATACTAGTGACCATAAATTATTTAAATAATAATCAATAAGTCTAATAAAATGATGAAGTGCTAGAACCATTGAGAACATAGAATCTGCCAGTGACCTTTCGAATGCGGGCAGAAGGTTAGTGAGTGACAGGGATTGAACAATAGGAACTGAGATGATATTTAAATAATAATAATAATAAAATAATAATAATATTTAGCAATAATTATGACATTTTAATAAGTACATAACACTAAATGAAATCTCAAGAATAGAGTATAATAAGGAATAAATGAAATAATGAGAGTAATAATAATAAGTACGGATAAGAGATATAAGAAAAAATTAATAATATAGTAGATAGGAGAATAGATATATATAGGAGTGAGATAAAATATCCGAATACATTGGAAGAATGATTAATAATAAAACAGGAGTGTAGACCTTATATTATTAAGTAGAAAGCAGAATAATTGATGGAGATGTATATCATATAATCAGCGAGAATGAGCTTAAGTTACGTGAAAATATTGCATCAAACTGTCATCAATAAAAAGTTATTATGTGACAAATTTAGTGGTTCATTTCAAGTAACCAGATGGTAGGTTCTTCATCACAAAGTTCTATATAACATATTATGTAAAACATAATAATAATTAGAATTAAGTATAGTAAAAAATAATGAAATAAATAGAGTGAAAAAAAATAAAAAATAATTAAATATTGCACATAAATGTATATTAGACTAATGTAATTGGGGATAGTTATACTAACAAAATGAATTCCAATTATGATATGGTAGGATAGAATTAACTACACTGAGTCAAGTAATGGTAGAAGCTACGAGTAACTGTTTAAATAGAAGTATAATAGTGCAGGGGGGATAAATGTATAAGAATAAGAAAAATATCAATAATAATAAATAATAATAATATAATAATTAATAATAATAATAATGATAATAATAATAATTAACTAATAATAATAATGTAGGTAATCAATATAATGACAATCAAACTAGTCAACTTAATTAGAAATAATACATATATATTATAGTGATAGAATAATAGTTATTAATAATAAAAAATAAAATACGTGAATTTTTTTTTTATATTTGGGCAGTGAATCAAAATAATAATTGTGTTTATGATCATATGAATAATATTTAATAATTAAATAATAAGTAATAAAATATGAAAATGAAAAGCTGAAGTTTATTTCTAATAATTAGATAGATATTTACCACCATATATATTATTATATAGAATAATAAATAATAATTGAAACGAAGTGAAAATAAAATGATATTTCAAAATCATTAGAGGGACTATAATGGCATTAATAATAATAATATAGTATAATAATGAATGATAGTAATAAAATGATGTATGATGTCGATATTAAATGAGTTATTACTACCATGATTCCAATGTTAAGTAGAATTAGATAGATTGTTAGGGTAGTGGGCTCTACTATGAGATAAATGATATAATGAATGGTCATGATTGGGACCTAGAAAGAACTACTAGCGTGATCTTACTTAACTTACTACTCACTACTACTTACGTTTCGAGAGAGAGCTATCCCACCAGCTTCTTGTAATAAAGTGAGAGTGAGAGTACACACTAACTAATAATACTATATAATACAGACGTGCATCTAATAGACATATGCGAGAAACTCACGAATAGGATTAGTGTATAGAGTATTAAATTTGACGATTATTATCAATCATAAAAACTTCATAACTCTAGATGCCGTAGGAGACAATAAATATAAGTATTTAGAGAGTGAATAAATGAGAGGATATGTATGATTAAGATAGATTGAGATATTATGGCTGTCAATAAGTAATACAATATAATAATAATAATAATAATAATAATAATAATAAAAATAATAATAATAATAAAATAATAATGAAGTATAAATTCATTTATATTAAGAGTATAAATGAATAATAATAATAATAAATGAGTAGAGCCCTGTAGTAGAATAATAATAAGAATTAATAGATATAATAATTAATATGTATATATAATAAGTGAAATAATAGGATGAGAGTAAAATAACTCTCCTAAAGTAATAATGCTTCAATGAGATAGATGAATAATGCTATCCCTGCTCAGGTACTATCCTACAAAAGTAATGTTACTATATGGGAAGAACTCGACCTTGACCTTTCCTGTAAAACATCTGTATAGGCTCGATTAGTATAATTAGTCTCATATATCTTAGAAATTGCTATCTCGCAATGTTATATCTATATTCACACGTTCACTGCCAGGTGTAGAATTTTGAGTTATAAGGCGAAGGCGCTAGTTAAGTAGTTATGACCCTCTTGCAATTGAAATAGTGTAAAGAGAAGAAAGAAAATTGGAAGGAAGTTTCGGTTTGACGTCTTACTATTGTATATTTTTATATGTAAATGGAAAAGGAAGTCATAAGCTGACAGCGTGCGTGATCTATATAAAAATACAATTACTTATGCAAAAAATAAAGTGAAATGAAAACATAAAAAAAAATAGTTTATAGTTAGATGAGGGGTATATAATATCAGGGTAGCTATTATATCTTACAATATATAATTATATGCTGTAGTTATCAGGTATTCTTATATCATATTAAAGTGAGATAATGTTGCAATAGTGTATAACCGTAATAATTAATAAAAATAATCGTTTACCTTAAATTGTTGAGTTATATAATTTTATATTTAAGATATAGCGATTGTGAATCTATTATCCAATGCAAAAACTATTATGTTGAAGCCCAAGAACGTTTATTACCAACACTGTCGCTGACACAGTAGGACTGTAACGACAATGGTAAGTGACTAACGTCGTAAGTAAACGGAAATTACTGAGTTGCAGTTAGCGTTCATGAAATATTTTATAGAGAAAATTACCAATTGAATTTGAACAATGCTATAGGAGCCAGATATTATATAATATATATATATATATAGTGATATATATATATAATATACTATTATATATATTATAATATATATATTATATATATTATATATATAATATATATATATATTATTTATATATATAATAAAATTTATATTTATATATATTAATAATAATATTAAATAATTTATTTGCAGGAGCGGCAAATTATAAAAATCAATATCATTTTGACATAATGATAAAAATGTAATTTGGACTCTGAAAATAAAGAAGCTGCTATAAATAATTTCTGGTCTAAAAGTGGAGGTTTCGACGCGCTTGGCTTCCCATATGAAGATTAATTCTTCGCATGGTCTTGAGGCTCGGAACTTCTTTTGGCCATTTTAACTCTTCCATGAAGGTCGCAGTGTAGTGAAAATTACGTCTGCGATTCGACATCCTACACATTCGCATTCCAATGCGGGACCGGTGTTTAGAATGAATAAATATTATATATTATATATATATATATTATTGTATTAGTATATATATATATATATATAGTATATAGTATATATATATCATTATATATATTTATTATATAATAATATATATATTATGATATATATTATATATATTATATACTAATATATTTATATATATATATATATATAATATATATATATATTTAGTTTATATATAATTTGATTCTTTCGTGTGGCTGTCAGTCGCGGTCTCACCGGCCCGGTCGGGGACCGCGGTAGTTCAGAAGCGACTGTTTCGTCTCAGTTTTTTCCGCTCGCGATGAAGCAGTGGGGCGAGATAATAAATCTTCATTATATTAATTATATATGATTAAGTATTAAGATGAATATATATAATATTAATCTGATAATTCATGATTGTAGCTAAAATATAACTAAATATTTAAGAGATTAAATAATTTAAAAAATCTTAAGAACAATAATAAAGTGAGGGAACATTAATAAGAATTCAAAATTATTCTACATTGAAAATTTATTAGCCATTTAATTAAATACATTTTTCAAACTTGCGCATGTTCAAGACAATACTGAACATCTTAAAATCGCACCACATAGATCTCAGTTAATCCTTCACACTTCCCGTTCTGCTTTGCCACAACCTCCTCAGGGTTCTCCTTTATGCTTCTACTATCATTATCAATTTTCGGTGCTTTTAGAGCACGTAACTGCATTTCTCCCTGTAATTTTAAATCTTACAAATCCTCTTCAGGGAAACTCCCCTCGGGGGACCCGTAGATCCCTTGGTCAATTCCTCCAATTCCAATTCTGATTCGCTCTATATCCTACTATTTGCGTTATTCGTCTTCGTTAATGCTAACTACTACGGCTCCTCTTCTGTGTCCTAATCTTCTGTTGATAATCTTTTCCCGTTTCTATTCCTGAAGTTTAATGCTGTTCTCTCCAGGTTCGCTTTTACGTATATTTGATGGTGATTTCTAAACGGTTTTTCCTTATTGACTCGGGCAGTAGTTTCTCTATTTTGGAATGTTCATGGTTTTTGTTCTTCTCTTCCGCCTGTTGTTTCGCATTTACGGGCTGCTAATGGTTCTAAGCATTGCTGTCTATGGTGAACAACTCCTTACTTTATCTATGGGACTATGTCGTTCTTTTCCGTTGGACTTTTTCTCTTGGCCCGATGTTACACAAAAACATCATTCGGTTGGCTGAATTTTTTAAGTCATTTCAATATTTTCTTTTGACATGGCTATAGTCGTCTACTGATGACACTACTTCTCTTCTTTGTAAATGCTGTTCCTTCTTGATTCTTTAATTTATGTGTAATCAATCTTCCTGATTCCTCCTCTTATTCTTCTTTTTCACGCTCTTTTGCATTCTGAATTTTTCTGACTTAATCCAGCCTATTTCTCATCTTTCTCCTGCGTCTCACCATGTAATGCATTACATTGAGACAAAAGGATGTCCTCCCCTGCATTATGCAAGGCTCGCGAGACTTTTCCAGAAAATGTTAAAGATTGCGCCGTGTTTTGAATTGACATGGCTTCTGGAAAAGGGGTATTGTTTCGGCACCTTCTCACTTCTCCTTCGACGCTTCTCCGCTTCCCTATTGGTTCCAAGAAAAGGGCTTTTAGATTCTTTTGTTTCTGTTTGGGGACTACAGGTTACTAAATTCTAAAACTGGTTTGCTGATACTTAATTCTATTCCTCAACCTGCATGATTTTACTTCCTTCTCTAACTGGATGCAAAACCATTTTTTCTTCTCTTGACTTAGGAGAAATCTGCCTTCCTTCAATTCCTGTTAATCCTGATGATCGTCCTAAAACTTGTATTGCAACTCCTTTTGGCAATTTTATGTATAACTTTATGCCATTTGGTCTTCGTAATGCCAGTGCTACTTTTCAACGTTTGATAGATCATGTTTTACGTGGTTTACCTTTTGTATATGCTTACATTGATGATCTATTAGTTGCTTCTCGTTCTCCGGAGGAGCATCTTTCTCATCTTTGTACTGTTTTCTCTCGTTTATCTCAAGCTGGTCTTCGTTTAAATTTCAAGAAATGCATTTTGGTTGTTGCTTCTCTTCATTTTCTGCCTTATACAAAATTTCTTCTTCATGGTCTTTCTCCACTACCGTGATCGTGTTCTGCTAATTCGTGATATCCCTCCTTCCTACCGACTCAAAGATCCTTCGTGCTTACCTAGGTCTCCTTAATTTTTATCGTCGTTTCCTCCCCAAGGCTGCTGCCATATTAGCTCCAGTTACTGCTTTGCTTGTTCAAGGTCGTCGGGGTAGCTCGACAATGGTTAATTGGACTGATGCTGCTTGTGAGGCTTTTGAACAGAGTAAAACTCTATTGGTCAACAACACTCTTCTTGTTTTTCCTGAACACGGTGCTGAAACTCGCCTATTTGTAGACGCCAGTGATTATGCTGTAGGAGCTTCACTAGAGCAACTGCAAAATGGTGCTTGGCTTCCTCTCAGCTTTTCTTATTCTCAGCAAACTTTCCTCCTGCTGTCACTCGCTATAGTACTTTTGTTGTGAGCTTATGCAACGCTGCAATTAAATACTTTAAGATATTTCCTTTGAAAGTCGTCAGTTTCTTATGTTCTCAACGGAATCCATAAACCAACTCACTTATGCTATTACTTTCTGTTTCTATTACACTATTCTCCTCGTGAATTTCGTCATCTTGAATTTTATTGCCCAATTTAACTACTATTCTTCGTCACATTCCTGGTCGTGATAAACTCTAGTGCCTGCATAGCTTTATCTCGTATCCCAGTAAATGCAGGTTACGCCTTGTGGCCTAGCATTAGAGCTACTCTGCTGATGTCGCGCTGCCCAAATGGGGAGGATCTTATTCTTCCTGCTGAAATGATTCAAACTTTCAAAACTCTTTCATTTTGAAGCAACTGTTCCTTTAATTTGTGACATTTCTACTGGCAGAGTTCGTCCTTATTGTTCCTTCTGCTTTTCGAAAACAGGTTTTTCTTACCCTCATCATTCTCTTTCTCATCCTGGTATTTCGTGGTTCTCAAAAACTTTTATCTTCTCGTTTTTTTTGGCCTAAACATGCATACAGACATCTCGTTATGGGCTCGTTCATGTATTGCGTGTCAAAAAACCAAAGGTTCATAGACATACTAAACCTCCTTTGGGTTCATTTCCTTTACCGCTCTTGTCAAAGGGTTTCGAATCGTCTTTATACTTGATCTTTGCGGCCCTCTTCCGCCTTCGCCTGGGTGTACTTATTTATTGACTAAGGTTGACAGGTATACTCGTTGTCTGAAGTTATTCCTGCTTTCTTCTCCTACTGCGGAAAATATTGCTACGGCTTTTCTTTACTAATTGGGTGGCTCGTTTTGGTGTTCCTTCTTTCTATTGTAACTGACAATGGCCCCCAATTTCATTCTCATCTTTGGCGTGATTTTTATCTCTACTTGGAATTGAGAAAATCCATTCCAGTACTTATCACCCTCAAGGGAATTCTTATGTCGAACGCCTTCATCGCCAATTAAAGGCTGCTTTGCGCTGCGCCCCTAATCCGCAAACATTGGGTGGAAAATCTTCCTCTGGTTTTGCTTGGTCTTCGGTACCTTACGGTTAAGTTAAGACTTTGAAAACTCTTCCTGCGGCTGAACTCAGTTTATCATGGTTCACCTTGCGTCTTCCTGGTAATTTTTTGCGCTCTTCTTCTATTGAGTTTCCCTTTCCGGATTTATCCTTCTTTTTCTCTACAGCTTCGTTCTATTGTTCTCTTCTTTTCCTTCCTTCTCCTTGCTCGTTCTAATATACTGCTGTGTACTTACCTAAGAATTTAGATTCTGCAACTCATGTATTTCTTCGTCATGACTCTCATCGTTTTCCTCTACAACCTTCTTATACTGGTCCTTATCTTGTTCTTCGTCGCCGACCTCATTTTTTCACAATTCAAAATGGGTCTCGTGTTGAAAATGTTTCGGTTGAACGTATTTAACCTGCTTTCCTTGACTCTTCCGATTCTGATCTTTCTGATAATCGGTTTGCTTGATAATTCTTTTGACCTGGATGATTCTTCTGATGGTTTGGATGATTGATCATTTTCTTCGGTTTCTTCCTTTGTTTCCATCTTTTCCTTCCAGAATTGTTCCTGTGTCTTCTTCTCCTTTACGCGACGGCTACCTGCACGTTCCGGGAGGCGCGGGTTCTGTCCCTTCTACTAGGTCCTTCTATTACCGGCCACTACTTCTTCCTTCTGTTTCCGTCACATGCCTTCCGTTGTCTTTTCCTGCCTCCGATTTTACCTTCCTGTCCTTGATTTTGCTTTACCCATCCTGAACATCTTACCTTTTCCTCCTGAACGTTTCCCTCTTGTTGAAGTTTCCTCTTCCTGTGTCTGTTTCTTTTCTCCTTCTCCTTCTATTATATCTCATGCTTCGCCTGCTATAGTTCCTTTACCTCGAGATTTGGGCGTACCCTCTTAAAACCGGTACGTTTCCAGTCTTCTTGAGAGGAAAGTTATCTGTAGTGTCCCTACTCTTTTTCTATTTTTTTTTAACATCTTTATTTTATAAATTTTTTGTTTTTCAGATAAACACGCTTTGCTTTATTCAATTGCAATATAAAATTCCCTATTAAAATAAACTTATAGGCTATCTAAAAATTGCTAGTCTTAAAAAATAAAATTATTTTCCTAATAGTCGCAACGGGTTAATTAATTAATTATTATTATTATTATTATTATTATTAATTAATATTGTTATTATTAATGATTTTTAATTATTTTTATTTTCATTCTGTATTACGTAAAATTTTAATGGCAATTATGGTAACAAAACTCTCGAGCATTTTTATTAGGCGTGTTATTATTTTTATTATTATTTCATTATTATTTTTAATTCATTATAGTTACTAACTTGTGGTAATCTTCCACAGGTGCCTGTTTTTGCTTTTCTTCTATAGTGGCTTAGAATCAATTTGGAATTCAGACACACGACTATTATCACCACCATCTTTGTGCGCGATTGGGACCAAGAACTCAACTAAGCTGAGAAGTCGAGGTGATATATTAATAACCTTATAATATTTAGATATATCAAATATTATATATAATATTGTTATTCTTTTAACACTTAAACAAAGTTTTTGTTCATATCCTAGCTTCATCTTCATTATGTTTTAATAAAAGCCTACTTTGTCCTTAGTTTTAAAAATGAAATATGTATACATAAGAAAAAATAGAAAATAATTTAACTAGGTAAAAGAGTAAGGAAGAGTATTAAAGGACAATAATTATACATAATATATATATATATATATATATATATATATATTATATATATATTATATATATATCATTATATATATATTATTATATATATATATATATATATATATATATATTATATATATATATATATATTAATAAAAAGGAAAAATGTATATAACAGGTGTCTTTGGGGTTGGGAGAAAATTAGAAGTGTATGGAAGGTGATCTGATTTTCTGAGAGAAGAGAGGAATGCGTGTTAGTGATACATTTTTTTAGCACAAGAGTATTCATAAGTTTAGTGGAATTGGTGTAGGTAGGTGAAAAGTAGAATTTATTTTGTGTTGGTGAAGGAGATTCTGAAGTATGTGATGGTGATGTTAAATCAGTAAGGGGGAGTTGTGGATGGGAATATCAGATCATTATGTTATTTTATGTAAGTTTAAGTTAGGGGGGGGGGGCATGGATTATGAAAAAGTATGTGAGAGCATTTGCAAGTAAATCAGCTGAATGTGATGATGATGAAACTGAACCAAAGAATCTGGAAACATCGGCAAAATGAAGGAACGCTTTGTTAGTAGTGCCAATGGAGGAAATATGGCTGGGTGTGCTAAAGTAAGTATGTCAATAGTGAGTGGAGGAATAAATAGGTGATGCATGCTGTTAAAAGTAAAGAAGAGGAGCGATTGAATGTGCTAAAAGCCAATAATGAAAGGTGTACGGAAATATATGAGGAGGAAAAAAGAAAGACTAAAATTGCATAGGTAGGAGGAAAAATAGGTAAATGAACAGTTTGGAAGGATGAATAGGGACTTACAAGGGAATAGGAAGCTCTTCTGGAAGGAAGTGTGAAATGTTAAGAAAGAGATTAAAGTAAATCTTCATAGAATAACAAATATGGATGGTACTTTCATGACTGATGAAATGGATGTGAGGAGAATGTGGAGCAAACACTTCGAAAATCTGAATAACATTGGAAGTAATGAAGAGGTGATAATGAATGTTTGCGAGTTTGATGGTGTAAGAAAACATCTATAAAGGTATATTGGGGATGAGGTAATAAGTAGGGTGGGGGTAATAGGTAGAGTGATAAAGTTTAAGAATTGTAAATCAGCGGGTATATAGATGGTATTATAATTATTAATTATTATCATACCTATCATATTTGGTACTTGAATTTGCGGCATATTTTTCAAAATAAAGAAGCAATTCCTTATGAATTTCAGTTTTGTTTGGAAGTTGAGGTAAATCTTCAGGAACTTCAATACTTCCTCTATCAATATCCAGCAAACAAAGATTGGCCTAAGTAAACAAACATAATGCTTGTATTAAATGGGCATAAAATTTAACTTAAAACTATTAAAACATACTGGTACTTGCCATATTTAACCTAAGAAAAAAGTAAATTGGTTAAATCAAATATAAAGCCAACTTATTTTAACTATTTTGAAATATATATACCAAGACCCTAATTAATATAACTATTATATGGTCTAACTGACATGCCTCTTTTATTATTTAGCTTTCATAATCTATTGAATAGCATTAAGAAATACAAAATTCAATAAAATTTATAACTAAGTTTCGAATGCATGTAATTCAAAACCCTTTACTTCAGTAAAAAATCTAATATTTAGCTTTCAAAATCCATTGAATATCATTATTCAAATAACACAAACTTCAATGATAATTATAACTAACAATTTCGAACAACCCATAATTCAAAAACCTTGACAGGTAAGAAATTTGACAATTACAAAAATTTACCAAGACCCTAAGTAATACAACTATTATATAGTTTAACTAATAGGCCAAAATGCCAAATTTACCTCTCATAATCAAGTGAGTATCATTATTAACTCAATAAAGCTAACAGTTTTATTGTATCCAAAATTCTACTGTCGAAATGACATCTTGATCATTTCACAAAGAATTAAATGAGTATATTTAAATTTATGACTCATTAAATAACTCCTAAGAATTACCACCTACTTCATTTGGGATCCTAATGACATCATTCTCAACTTCCGTTTGGATACCCATGATAAAGGGTACAGGAGCATCCAAGAAATGAAGTAGCGAGGAAGGAAGGATTGGAACATAAACATTTTGCCATGTGAATGGAAATATAAGCGCACAAACGCTCTCTGCCACCAACATTAATCTGTAGTAATCTGTTAGAAAAGAAAATTAAAAATACTTTAAAGGTAAAAGGTAAAACACACAGGATTTAAATTGATGATAATTTTTTAGCTCACAGTAAGAGTCAGGGATTTATTTAACTTTCTGCTCGAGGTGTAAAAGTAAATTTAAAATGTTATATTTTTCGACTACATCAAATTTCATAAAGATGTTGGTTTCTAAGGCTGCCAGTCAGTTTATATTCTGAGTACAGGTATGGTATGCGAGAAGAGTTTTTGAATAAATTTTCTACTGAATATATGTGATCTCTTTAAAATGGCAATATCATACGAGAAGGGGTGTTATAGGATAAACCTTATGTTCAGAAAGATTAGAAGCAAATTAAGGCAAGAGAACGAATAATATCATTTGTTTTGATGGATTTCCATTATTTCTTTATACTTCAAATAAAACATGATATCTATCATAAAATAAATATCTACTATCATAAAATACTACCATTCTTCACACCACTACACTAACTCTTGCTAATGCGTTCAATCTCTCGAGTGCTATCCAATCTCTCTCAATTAGCAAACCTAAACAAAAACCCAACCCCTAAAGAATTGTCCATACTGAAAAAACACAATTTGATAAAACACTAAAACAAAAAAAAATAATACCTACTAAATGCCTTATCCTCCAGAACATAGATTGTGTACATTACAAAGGTATCTCACAATTGAACAAAGATGGGTAACATACACTGAAACATCATGCAAATATAACCTACATAGTAGCACTACAAAGTACTTTTAGACACATATACATTACCACCATAAGGAATCTAATTTCTTGTAACTACCAATCCTATCTACCATTCACAAGTTTCCTACTTAACTCTCTGCAACACCGGTTTCCTTTTCATCCAAACATATATCTTAAATATTTTATATACATCAAAACATAATCAGTTATTATTATTATCATCGATATTATTTTAACATAATCATTATATGTTATGCCGCAACCATATAATCATTATTTTGAGAGTGATCTACATTAGTATTTCAAATCCTCACTCTTTTAGCAACACTCTGTCAATAAACTCACCTTATATATATCAATACTCAAATATACTCTCAAACTTCTCTTCAGATCGGCCATCACTCAGGCCCTGAGCCTGCAATATATATATAAGTGAGGGCACCTCTCACACTCTCATTCTCCAATTTCTTCCAATCATTCTAAACACTTTTCCCTATATACTGACACCTCATACTACTCTCTAATTTTTCATTCAATCCCACTTAATTCTCTATAATATACAAATATGTAAATAACCTAGGAGTAGTAAACTAATAACACATCTCTGCACTCACTCGGCTATTAATATAATTATAAAACCAAAACATTTTTATCAGATTCATTTATTCTTACGCACATTTCACTATCGTCATACATGTCAATTAACATAATACTTCTGTATATATATCCAATATTATAAGAAAGATACATACATGATATATATATAACAACCTCAATATATCAACCATAGAGCTATCCATATTAATCGTATTCATACGTCACTGGTATGCCACATCCATAAAAAATATACACAATTTCTAAATATAATTTATTCTTCTTCCTCTTTCATTTATTTTTAGTTTGAGTAAAAAATAATTTGTAATTGTAAGTGATATTTAGAAAAACTTTCTTATATAATATTAAATATCACACATCCTTATCATAAGAATCTATTTCTCACCCAGCACACACAGGATAATACGACACAATCTTTAGTATCGGGATTGTTGTGTTAAAAAGAGAAGAATGCTCACAGGATATGAAAAGCCAAATATAGATATGAAAGGCGACCACACTCTGAGGGCACTAGACTTATATGGTACGGCATAGACCTCAAAAACCAGCCATAAGCCTACAAATGGCATCACGGTAACTCTCATAACTTCATTGGGTGCGACTACTCTATCCTGAGTCTAATTTTGATAGCCTTCTTACGACACGCAAAACACCCGCTATGATAATTTTTGACCAGATACGCGATACCACGTCCTACATAGAGAAAATATAACAGGGATAATATATTAATATATATAGTTATAATATATATAAATATATTATATGTATATGTATGTAGTATATATATATCACTAATATATATATATAATATTATATATAAAATAAATAATAATAATAATAATATATATATATATATTATATATATATAATATATATAATATATATATATATATATAATATTAATATATATATATTAATATAATATATATATATAATATATATAATATATTATATATATATATATATATATATATATATAATATATATATATATATTTATAAGGTGATTAGTTGTAGGTTATACTCGGAATCAAAGTTTTATCTTGTTATCCTCTAATTTCTATGTCACCTATTCTAGTCTACTAGGTCAATCTCTCTAGAGTTTTCCGTAAAGTGCAAATGCACGATTACCTATCCCACCAGTTTAATGGTGAGGTTTGGTAGCGAGGAAGAAAGAGGTGTGTGAGTACTGGAACACATTCAAATATATATTATTCTGTTCTTTCTTCTTTATGTACAGTGTCCTATTGGGATTGAATCATATAGGTATATATATATATATATATATATAAGTCTTACATAAAATAATTATGATTTTTATAATTAATTTCTACGCTCAAACATAATAAATATATATAATTTATTTTTTTATATATATAACTATTATATCACTATCCGTCAGTCTATATTATCTTAACATGGTTATTAGAAATTATAATTAATATATATTAATATTATTAATATATATATATATATATATAATATTATATATATATATATATATATTATATATAAGAATGAGTAAATATAAGTGAGAATACTGTCTTATAGAATATATATAGAATTAGGTATTATAATGGTATATATATGCTTATATATGTATAATCTGATGAAATGTGAATGTGAGGGTGATTATTGAGGAAATGAAATCAACTTACGAAAATCTATGCCATATAAAATTAACAGTAATGATGAGGTTGATTATGATGAATGTGTAGTTAGGTTTTTGATGTATATTTGTAACTAAGTAAAGTAGAATTAGAGTGATTTGGGGATGATAGTATTATATAGTGTTATTGTATAGGAGGATATATATATATATATAGTAGTAATAATGAGATTTGGAACAAGAAACAAAATGTAGAATGGTAATAAATCTGCAGGTATTTAGATGAATAACTGTGATTGAAATAATATTGTAATCAATGAAGCCGTGAGATAGCGAGATGGTGATTTGATTGGATTTGGAAAAGTTGTTGTAATAAAGCGTTTATGGAGGGTATATAATCATATTAATAAGTTCCAGTGGAGTTCGGAGGAGAGCGGTCTAAAGTACCCATTGTGTGTGTTGTGATAAGTATAATGGGTAATAGGGATAAAGAAGGGGAACTGGTAGGAATATATAAGAAGCGTCAATTATTATTTATTTGTAAGTGTTTTATGAGTGGAATTGATATGCTTGAGTGCCAATTTTGATTCGAAAGAGTAGTGATCGTCGTGATTGTGAAACTTGAAAGGTCATGGGATTGGTGAAAGAAACAAAATTGTGTACCTCTGTTTTAGGTAGTTTTGTGTGCTATAGGATCTGTGATTTCAAATCTTTACAGGTGAAAACTCAAAACTGTATTGAGAAAATGAGGGAGAAGAAGAATAAATTATATTTAGGTTATGTATTTGCAAAGGCGTATGATAGAGAGTTAATAGGGAAGCTTTTATGGCAGGTAGTATTATGTCAGAAACTATATGGTGTTGGTGAGTAGGGCTTCGGGAATGAATCAAAAGTATGTATGACGATTAGTGAAGCGTGTGTAAGAATAAATGGTGTCAAATGGTGATTGGTTTTAGGATTAATAGCGGAGTGAGACAGGGTTGTGTTATGTCATCCTTGGTTATTCAATGCTTATAATGGATGGGGTTATGAAGACTAGTTTCGAAAGGGTGGGGAATGTATGGATCTAGTTATAGTATGGTGTTAGAATGAATGGAGAATGGAGATTGTAGTGATGATGTGTGCGCTTCCTCTGTTTATATGCGATGATATGTTAGTTCTGTATGATTGTGTGCGAAATCTGAGAAAGTGAGATGCACGTTTTGAGAGGATTGTTAGGATGTGAGACTCTTGACAGATGTGATGAAATAATAGGAGGGTTTGTGAATATAAACGTAGATAAGAAAGTGTGTAACGGATTATATGGTGTGAGTGTAGCTCAGTCCTCAGTTTATTTGAAGTGATGATTTATGTTAATGGCGTGGCACGCAGACTGTGCTACACTAGTACTGACTGTGAGATCTATACAACATATTATACAGTACAGGTATATGTTGTGAGAAATAGACAACAGAGAGGGACAACGTAATGAATTGCAGCGAACGTGTCTAAGCGTACGGAAAACTCATGTAGAAACACCATAGCGCAGATGAGCAGCGTAGAACGCATGCGATCGCATCACCAAATCCGATCTGCACAGCTGCAACACATAGTTAACAAACACACTACAGCATACCATCTGTTTTTGCTCTCTTTAACTAGGTCGTGTAACATGAGGGGTATAATGAGTATTCGTATATCCTGTGTTTGTATCTCTGTGTATTAGAGTGAGACTATGGTCTTGTAGAAAATAAGAGATGAGATTTTACCTCTCAATAGATATACAAATATATGTTCAATAGCATATGATGGACAATATTCTTTAGGGAGCATGCATTAGGTGTGTTGAGAAAGAATGTATAATGTAAATGAAGGATTTGATAGCGCATTAGAGAGCAATTTGTTATGTGTGGGAGGCAAAAGAGCGTGGGTAAAATTTGTAGTAGATTGTTTTAAAAGGAAAATTAAGCTTTGTTATGAGATGTATGGTGTGTCGAATAGTTTGAAAAGAGGATTCATTATGGAGTTTCTGCGCTCACTCGTTGTTTCTCGTTATAGCGAGTACTACATGTACTCCAGGAGTGGCGGTTGTGTTGGAGGGCAACCGACTTCTGTAGGAAAGAACTCGTTACACAGAGTAAATGAGTGAAAAGGATACAGAGTGTGAAGCTTAAGGTTCGGTAATGTCTGGTAGAGGTAGCATGAAGGAGAATTCAAATGGTGAGTTTAGTATATTAGATCACGAAGTGATAAGGCTAATCAAATAAACAAGAGTGTGTGATAAATAAGCACGGTGGTAGTGTTATCTGTGGATTTAACTGAGTGGGTTGTAGCTCCATGCCTGGTCACGCATAAAGTATGGATATCTACCTACACAACTGACACGAGAATTGTTCTACAATTAAAGTGAGAGGGATACAATTCGCTCGTGATTCAGCGCGAATATGACATAGAGGGTTTTATTTCAGGGTGGATTTTCTGACTGCTGATATGCGATGTTAATTCATCAGCGTAATTAATATAAAGTTGGACTGAAAAAGCGGGGTTGCTAGAGTAAGGCTAGCAGCTTTGGCTGTGCCGAGCTTATTTTGTCAGTGATCTCATCTTACTTAGGTTTCTCTTTTCATCCCAAGACGATTCGTCATCATGATCAACTGCAGCTTTTTCAAGCGCTCCCACATTCTTATGGTAGAAAAACTCAAACGTGAGTCAGTTAAGAGGGAAAGCGATAAATACATGTTCAAATTCATACATAATACTGACGTATATATAAGTGATACCATCTCAGAATAAAGTATACTGTCAATTATTAACAATCTCCTTATCGGCCTGCCTTTGAAAATAAGTTTCTTAATTTTAGCCGGTTTGGTTTGATAAAAGATATGCTTATGGGTCCAACTATCTAAACGGTAATAATTAGGACTATTACTACTATATTATTCTCGACTCAATCCCCTTTATTAGTCTGCCAGATAACCTTAGGTAATTTTCTCATATCTAATACTAAACAACTATATATATAATTGTATAATATATAAATATATAAGATGGTATATAGGTATCGGAATCAGGTATTGACGGTTGATTAGAGTGTAAAATTCTTTACAAAATGTCGTTGTATTATAGTGGTGACTGTAAATTTTACTAAAGTATTCTAACTAAAAACTTATTTGGGATATTATTATATATTTTCTGAGATGGTGAATACTTCATATCCTCCTATCTCTACCTCAGATAATATAATAATAGTTATATATCCAATTTATAAATTTTAGAGTACCGATGGTATTTTGGCAAGATAAAATATGAAAAAGCTTTAACGATGGTAAGGTTAAATGTCAAATAATAAGATTATCAAAAATGCACATCTTGTATCACTTATATTTATTTTGTACTCAGGAGTAACCCTCTTCTAAATTTATAGTCATCGAGTATGAATAGCAGTCAGTAACATTCTATAGGAGCTCAAGGTCTCATCGGATGGTTGACGAAGAGTTTTACCACATGTAACTATTTTATAGCTAAAATAGCTCATAATCAGGAAACAGCAACGAATATAATACTTCAGCTTATCGAACTCTCACTGATACTATATATCATAGCATAGTACCTTATCTTATATCTGTGTTCATTCATTTATACAAGTACATAGTATAGAAAGTAAAGGTAGATTGTTCATAATTCATTGAATATTCTGTTCTATCTTCCTAGACCACCTCCCATAACTCTTGCCCTCTACGATGATCAGTTCGGTGTGTCTACGAGGGTAGGAAGTCAGTGCAATATACAAGGTCGAATTCTCGGAGACAAACGCCAAATATGCTCTTTCATGTGTCTAGTGAGACAGAATGAAGATGAATGCACTATAACGTTCACGAGAACCTATAAATGTTCATGCGTGCATACGCGGAGCTCAACATCCCTGTATCGTGGCGTAGATTGCTGTGATGTTATGTCCTCCCGGAGTCTACTCCAGCATCAAAAATCCACCCCGGTAACAGTAGGAGCAATTGCTCTTGGTCGAACGCTTTAGGCACCTGGCGCATCAGCTCCGTCTTCTCACCTATGAGTCTATACAGGATCGTCAAATGTAAAGAGAGAGTTACTTCCCACTTGTGTCCAAGGCTCGAAGCGCACAACACATTGTCTCTGAACCCTCATACACAAAAGACCCTCAGCTCATTCCTCTTCAAGTCCATATAGGTGCAGCTTGTTAATATTATCCTCCTCTGCGAGTCCACACTTATACTCACCAACGTCCCATCTCTCTTCTGTCAGCACATAATCGCTTTTCACCGAGCTGCAACAGATCTCCTATTCTAATCTTTCTGGCATCTTCCACAGCAGGTGTCTCGGTTTATCTCTGGCGAAGATTACACATACACCTACTTCTTGTACAGTCTTCTCTCGCAAGATCTTATATAAGGAATAGTTCCTTTGGACTATCATTCATCCTTATCACACATATGATGACCTAGAGAACCTTCAGTACTATTGTGCCATCTGATCTTTCATGTAGTCTCCGTTCATTTACCCCTTTCTTCACACCACACCACTCTCTAATACGTTCATTCCTCCTTTATCAATATCTGTCGAGCTAGCACACCCAACGCAACTTTGTTCCGATACTAGGATATCACACTCAGTTGAACTTTTAGAAATATCTAAACCACTATTAGTAATCTCTTCTCATCTAAGGGACCAAATCTCGTCTTCTCGTCACACACTAGTTACTAATAGAGAACAACAGATTTATATCGACATCGTGGGACCGTAACTAACCATCACCACTTCATCTCACCGATTCGCTACTAGCAACATAACTTCATACACCTCCTTCAGATTCCTCCTTCTAGCGATATTCTCAATTCTCTCAACGAGACGTAGTCTAATTGACTCACAGCACCTATTCTCCAAATGCCATATTGCAACAACGATCCTACTTACACATGCCAATTCCTTGTGGTCAGTGGAATCTACACGTTTTCATCATTATACTCCGAGATCGCACGTTATAGCCCTCCTACAATTAGTCAGATAAGAGCATACTCTAGTGGACACATATTTGCTCTCCTTATTGTATGTATAGCTCTCATACTGCTGAACATTAAGAATCACAATGAGCAGCTGAGTCAATTTGAATTCACTCACAACACGTACTACATCCAGACACCTTTCTATTCTCTACTCCACTACTAGTTGGATTTTTATCTATTCAGAGACGTCCCTCGTCCTTATCACACAACAGCCGCTTGTCTTCACCACCACATCTTTCTTTATACTACAATATCCGTGGCCATCAAACTAATATGTGTAAAGAATTCTTGTATCACCGGAATACACTGCGAAGAGTTCGATGTCTACGTCCAATTGACGCGAATAATCAAAATAACTGTGAGGGTTACATCTCCTCTCCATCCACCAACTCCAATTGCTATGTTACATTCAATTGTGCGATCTATCAGTCTCCTGCCATATCTCTCCTCTCACTTTCTCCGAAATCTTTCTCCTTCATTCAAAGCAGTATAACACGGATAATAAATATACGCCACTTGTCTTTTGGTATAAATATCTATACAAGCACCTATAAAAATAGAGATTCCTTTATGCTAAAAATGATATCATTTCATGTAGAAAATTATTACCTTACTATTTATGAATTACAATTGAGGTATATCCATATAGCATACCACCTCGTTACTCATTCTCATCCTCACTCAGTGGTTTTCTCATACCTAATTCCTGTTAACCGTAAACTTCAAAACCTGTATCTTATTAGTCTTTCTTCGTCGATCGCATTCGGAAGAGTTTATATTATTGAGATATAAGCACTCAATTCTGGCTTCAATCTTGCTACAAGGTTCTTCATATAAATAGTCGATGGTATAATCATAGACTGCCAATATATTTATAAATATACAATATTCTAATATATATATTATCTTAGTATTATATAATGAGGTAATACGTGTATATATATTAATATAATATATAACGTATATATATAACGGATGTCATAATTCCAATTTGTTATACGTTATTGAAAGTGACTACTGTCACTATATATATATCATGATTATATATAATACTATCTCACTATCCGCCTATTTCACAGGTAACGGTAATTTCCTATTTCCCTATATTATAACTTATATAGTAGGTAATTTACGCCTTTCCACGTATAGTTCCTATTTACTAGGCGTAGGTAATTCACTACTTTACTGAGCATAATCATGGTTCCTTATTATACGTGATAATATATATAGCCTATGAATGGCAGTTCAAGAAGTCAAATAATAAATTTAAGGTTACTCACGGCTATACAACACACATGACAGATGCAATCATGCTAGACTGAGTAGATGTAATCACCATTCCGTATATAGTGGAGGCTAGAATAATTATTACTTGCAGTGAAATACCGACTAGAAAAGTATGAAATGTGAACTAGAATATCTCATAGAGTCTAACAATAAAAAAGATCCTACTCATATATAAGTTTTTTTAAAAAATGTGACTGATAATAATTAAATATATTTAAAAATTTACTATATACTTAATGTAAATAACTACTAATCATTTTGTCCCTTATATAATTAATTATATTAATATATATTAATTAATATTATATTATATATATATATATTAATATATATATTAATATATATTAATATATTAATATATTATATATATTATTTAAATATATTATATATATATATATATTATAATTAATAATATATTATTATTATATATATATATATATTATTATATTTATATTATTATATTATATTAATAATTAATATATATAATATATATATATCTATATATATATATAGATATATATATATATCTATTAATATATCTATTATACTTTATTAATTAACTTAAGATTGAAGTATATATATGGTATCATTAAATTCATTAGTATCGGAATAAATGAATGTAATGATAATAGTAGAAGATATGACAAAAGTCGAAAATAAAGTCCTATTGAGCCTTACTCGCCACCTTCTTTATACTCTATATGTGAGAGCTTGTCGAAGTTCTAGAAAATTACCATACTCCTTAGTGAGCTTTCACCGGGACTGCGACGGACTAATATTACTACTATTAATATGCAATATAAATCGTTCAAGATGTGGTATAGTATGTATCATCCCTACCAGGTTAGGCCATATACAAATACCTAATACCCCTTCACTCAAAACCCCGCCATTATCACTCTACATTGTGTGACACCTATTTACTTACTTCGCCTTACTCCAATCACATCTTCTCATTATCAACAGACTATTTCTCCTACTTTACTGACCTTGATTCTCATTCCAGCTATTCTACTCTCGTGTGTTCTCGCAGACCCTTTCCGGCCACAACGATTCCAGAAACACACTTGACCACTTAATATTAAAATTCGCACTTTATAAACCTCAATAATACCTCCACCTCTTGAAATATCATACTGATAATAGAGAGTTAATATCTCACAATGAGTGTTTAATTATCTAATAAGGATAACTAATTCTTCATATATTATACTTCTCTACCTCAAATTCCTATCCTGTCACGAAGACCAGTTAATTTAAATCTAAGAGAATGAATAAAAATCTAAGCGTTTATTAAAAATGTCTACTTATAAAATTCATAAATTGAGCTATAAAATATGCCTCTGGCATAAAATTGCTCTAGGCCTGGTTGCAAAATGGGTAAAAGCAACCCATTCATTATATTAAAAAATATCCCAGCACTCATTATTAGGTAAGAGATGTAAGCCACAAAGAGTATTATTAAACAATACTTAGTTAGAGGGGATTCGCGTGTCTGGCGCCTCTCTTAAATTAAATTCACACCTGTCTCGTGCCAATTTTTGTTTTTTGTCTTAGTGTGCTTCCCCTATATAAGAATATTCTATATAAGTATAATCCAATCAGCAATAGTGTGCGTGGCCCGTGTTGTGTCCGATATTCCTATGCTTATAACTATACACATATCCTGACGCAAGTGATTAAATCTCTTTCTTGTCAAAGAAGGTGATCCACCTCCTCTATGCCGATTGAATAACTTGCCCATTGTGAGGGACTTAACAATTGATTGACTTACATGCGTATTATCTCAGACTCTGATAAAGGACTCCGTTTTTTTCTAGGTAAGAGTTGATCATATTAGTGTCATTCTTATCTTTCAATAATAATTATTTCCTATTCACATACTTCCTCAAAGTGACCATAATTGAGGTTTAATATTTTTATTGGTAACGAATAAGCTAAATAAAAAAAAATGAAAACAATTCAAAGGAATGGATTGGTAACACCGATCGAGGTAGAAGTAATTAACTTTGACTAAAAAATTTTTTCTATAATATGAATCCGGCGTAGCTCCCGCCGTACTTGTGAGTTTGCTGCAACTTATTAGGTACTGTAAGTGTTATTGTCAGTCCTATAAATTTCTCAGTAAAAACTATATTTAAATAATATATTCACATAAATTCAGGTGTACAGTACAAAAATAATTATATGATGCGTGAAATGATATATAGATATAGATATCATATGATATTGTGGGAGGGTTTACGATTTCATATATTATGGATAGGTTAGCTTAGTAAAGCTCTACTAAGATGTAATAAAATATCCTCCGACATATATTTTGTTACGGATAATCATCAGAGTGTAGCGAAGCAAGACTACAAACCTTGTTACATACTTGAATAACGACTTGGACGGAGAGTTGACGTGAGCTATGTGGTCATGTGTTAAGAGATAACGGGTAATTAAATAGGAGTGATTGTTGAGTATAGTTAAAATAAAATTTGTGTATGATACAATAAAAATTAAAGTATAAGAAAGATTAATAATCTTTGAAAGTCTGAGAAGAGATGTAGCAATTCTGTTTGGGCCTACTCCTTTTAGGCGTAAGCCTTACTACTTTTGCCCAAATAGGCTATTCGTATTAGGGCTGTAAAATTAGGTATTTGAGTAAACTTTAATTAAATTTTTGGAGCCTAGCTATTGAGTTATAGGCCTACCTAATAACATAATAGGCTTTGTGGACTTCCCATACTGGTTAAAACCGGATGGTCTGTATATAAAATGTAGGCTATGTAAAATGCCTAATTTAAAATAAGGTGAACTCCCTTTATATAGTATTACGGTATATATTATTTTAGTATTAAGGATTTTTTTTTGTAGGCTTAAGGTTCATATTTTAAGGCCTATGTATTATAGGCTTAGGTTATCACAAGTGTAAAAATGGAGCATTTAGATATAAATAGCTCTGATATAGAAGGGTTTGCTGAATCCTCTGGCCCGTCTGAAGAATTACTAAATGTAATTAAGCTAACAAGAAAGCGTAGGTGGTAAAAAGGTCCGCTGTTACTAAAACTTTTAAATAAATTATTCCAGCATTAAATACTCTATCTAGTTGCTACCGTTTATAAATAATTGTTTAACTATTGAAAAAGTCAAAAATGATCTTGAATCTCTTAATGAAAGTATCACAGATTCCTTTGTTGCTTGTAAAGAATTTACGACTGAAAGACTTGAGGCTTTTAGAGTTGTCTAATAAGTAGTATTATTTTTATATACCATATAATAAAAAAATATTTCAACTAGTTTGAGCACGAAGTGTTCAAGTATTCTGCTTCAAATACAGATCAGTGTAAAGCAAAGGTAAAATAGCAGAAATAAAGATCTTGCCATTTGAAGGTAAAAAGCTACAACCTCTCAATATTTAAAATTTTATAAAATAAATAGGATGCAGGACAACGAAGTATTAAAAAGACTCGGGAGTATCTCTAACCCATAGAGCAAAATTAGCTTGATTATAAATAACGGCTACTTAATAAGAGAAATCATCTGTTCAAATAAATTTGTATTCAAATGGAGTCAGTGTCATAACAGCCTATGACTGAGCTTGGGTAGCAATGTGGCAAGATCTTTATATGCTTCTTACAGTCTAATTGAAATTTCCAATGAATATCAAAAAGATATAACTTTGTAAAGAAAAGCTTCAAAATGGATCTTTAATAGTTTAAATGATTTTTCAAGCTAATATGAATGCCAATATCTTTCATTTCTGATTTAAAAAATAATTCAGCTAACTAATACGATATTCAATTGTTATACATCTATTATAATGCTTTAAATATAGAATTAAGAGAATATTTGCGTACATATATATATAAAATTATATCAAAATTATTTGATGTATTTTCGCAAGGTGCTCTCTCTGTTGAGCTGAGCTAACTAAAACCAGTTAAATGATCAAGAAGGGGTGTTAAATCAAAAGCTTTAAATTTAATGCTCTTTCATTAAAAAAACGAATCTTTAAATAATAAAAAATTGTAAAAATAGAAATACTCAATCAGAGAATGGAATGATGCAGGTTCAGGTAAATTTTTTTATGAAGGTGTTAAAATCTAAAACTTCAGTCGTTTACAGGCTTCTACTGTTAATGACATGTAAAATTATGGTTCTCAAAATGGACTCATACTATTTCCAGGGATGTTCTAAATATGCTACATCATATAAAGGAAGAAATAGGGATGATCGTGATAAATATAGAATGTGTAGGATTTGAAAAAAGTGTACAGTGTAAAAATTCATGGGAATATCAGTTTGCTACAATTCATCTGCTTGAATAACTCTTGTGAAAATTATGTGTGATAGAGTGGCGTAATTGAAGAGAAAATATTTTATAGTTTTCTTTGCTTATGAAAATGTTAGTATTCTGAAGTTGCAAAGCTAAAATTAAGGATCCTAAAGTAAAAGATAATGGAAAAGTAATTAAAAACAGTCAGGGTTGTAAATATTACTTGCTTATGGGTAATTCAATTTCTTCCATCATATATCGAGTACATTTGTAACAAACTTTTGGAGGTGGTGGTACTTATTAACAAGGTTAGAGGGATCACTGAGTACTTATTAGATTCTGCGAGTTCAGAGGAACCAAGTGATCATTGGTGAAGTGATTGCACTAGTTAGTAGTTCTCTAGGCTGTTTCCATTAAGGGTCAGTTAAGTGAACTTTAAACGCTCAATTTAAGGTTTGGTGTGTTTATGTTCCTGCGAATCCTTCATAAGCAATGTTTTTGAGTGTTTGCCAAATTGTGTTTTTATATTAAAGATGTGTATTTATCCTCATGTGATAGCCCGTTAGTTCGAATTGAATAACATCCCAGTAAATTTTAAAATAAAGATAGTGTCAAATACTAGTTGTCATTCCCTTGAACTTAAGGGTTTTAAATTAGCAGAGAAATATGATTCTGTAATGGAGTTGTAACGGATTATAATTAAATTAGAGAAGCCACCCTGTATGAAGTAGTTATATACGACTAGATGGGTGAGAAATTATTAAAATTAATAATTGCTATGGCTTAGCGATAATGGCTTTATGGTGGTATGGTGTCATTTTGATAGGATTCCCTCAGATATTATGCATGTTTTTTTTTATGAGATATAAGCCAATTGAAGTGTTAATTACAGAGAAGGGTGTGAGACATTGGTGGAATGTGATGTGGCCTAACTGTCAGGTGAAAATGGATTGAAAATTTCTAGCTGAAAATATAGGTCATTTCAGCAGTCTGGAAAATTAGGGTTATTTAAAGATGAAAAAATTTACATTCATAAAGGCAGAATAATAAAATTTAAAGATATATTGATCTCTCCTATGTTATGGGAAAGTATATCAGTAGAAATTCCATGGAAACCTTATCATAATATAAATGACTTAAGTCCTAATTTTGATTATGCTTATGGCAGGCTACCTTACTTGATCCAATTTTGTTGAAATAATTATGTAATAATTTATAAATATGAAGATCTGAAAATATTTTGATTTAAATATTATAAATTGAGGGATCCTTTATGAGGGAATTCACTCTTATTGGAGTAAAAATAGA
>JABUQX010082886.1:0-25841 GCA_015478945.1 Trachelipus rathkii | reverse complement strand
ACTGACTTCTGCATCTGAATCACTCAAGATCTGTTTCCATCATGGCCTCTCCTGAATAAATCTATTCCTCATCCTTCATGATTGCTTATTTGTCGGAAGGAGTCAGCTCTGAGCTCAAAGCTATGGACAGAGTAGTCTTTTAGATTTCGGTTTTTATCAGACTTCAATGTTCTTACATTACAGAGAAACCTGAGCTACCTGACTGAGACCTCTGCTGGGTTGTATGTGCGTTTCAGGGTGATGAATTTGATTACGTTTAACTACTACCAACTTTTACATTCAATTTGAAACAAAAGTACGCTGATTAGGCTATGGCTTGCTCCGGTCTCTGTCATTTCAAGTTCGTATGACTTATGAAAATAGTTTTTCTGCATGTTATTTGCTAGGCCGTTTTCTTTTTTTTTGAATGGATATTTGCTTGTGCTGAGAACTTCTCTCACTGCAGCTGACAGTGGCAGGGAAGAGTCTAGAATTTCGGGAGGCTACTTTTGAATCTTGCAATGCTTACGATAACTAATCCACCATGCTTGCAGACGAAACATTGTTGGAAAGTGATGCCCAGAGATACCAATACGGGAAGCCCTCCTGACTGGAAAAAATCACCAATTCTCCCTTACTTATCTTTTCCATTCCACACATCTGCATTCCTTTGCTCAGATGCTAGGACCTTCTGAAAAGCTTGACTGAAGAAAAATTATGAACATTCTTGTTTCATTTGCTGTATTTTTGTTGTATTTGTATGCAATTGTTTTTATAAAAGTTAAAAAAGTATATGCCTATACTGTATATATACGACTACATAATAACTATATATATATATACTATTATATAATTATATATATAATATCAATATTATATATATATATATATATATATAATATAATATATATATATATATATATATATATATATATATTATATATTATAGTATATATATATAGGCTTTTTTATATATTATAATTATATTATATATTATATATATATATTAATTAGTATAATATATATATATATATATTAATATATCATATATATATATATTATTATATATAGCGTCTTGGGCGGGGTGAAGCGGACCACTTTTAGGATAACTTGGTCTCCCAGGACTCTCCCCCTATGCACTTTTTGGGAAATTTTTTTTTTTGTAAATCACGGGCCTATAGTCGGGCATAAGCACACAACAAAATAATAATGTAATTCTAATAAGTTTTATTAAAGTTAAGTTTGAATAACGCCGAGTCAGCCCGTCCGTGGAGGGTGAAGGGACGACCACCAGTGAAGGGTGACTCGGACCAATCTGTTTTAAATTTCGTTCCTTTACGTATAATTTCAATTTATTTTTAATTTTACTTAATTCAATAATTATTTATCATATTAATTAGTAATAAGTAATAAAAATAGTAATAATGATAAATAAAATACGAATATAAATAAGGGTAGGTCCGATTCACACCCTCTCCGACCCAAAAATTTTTGACACTCTTTCTATGAAACAATCGTTTGTGTTTATATTGAAATGTTCATTTTTATAAAAAATTTTTTCACTTAATATAAGTAACTTTATACATTTAAATTAATCTTACGTATAAAAATGTCAATAATTAATACGTAAAATTCGAAAAACAATGGTGGTCCGAGCCACCCTCCATCATTTTTTACGGCGGGAGTGATCGGACCAATTAGGCCCCGGTTTTTTTTGCCACTAAACTGCTTGGATCAAAAAATTTACTTTGCCAGTTAAGCTAACATACTCGAGTGTAAATCCACAGAACAAAAAATAATTCAAAATCGAAATCCACCAATTTTTCCATATTTAATAAACGCAAGTTAAAAAAACTCACACTTTTCTCAAAAGTGAAGTTCTAATTTGAAAGGAATTTTACCCTAATTTTTCGACGTATTTTTATTAAAAATATAAACTCAACATGTACATCAATTTGATATCCCTATAAAAATGAAAAAAATTTAGCCCTTTAAAATTTTTATAGCATTATTTTTTGTATTTTATTGAAAATATAAACTTAAAATATATATAGGCCTACATCAATTTGTAAAAATAACTTCATATAATTTTTGTATACCATTTTTGAAAATTAGGCTATATGTTTATAGTTTTAATACAGAAATTACATGAATCCAAGTAAGCACTGCACCACAATTATCAGAAACTCTGCCCTTCTACGAAAAAACATTCCTAACTCTTTCAGCCCTCCTCATTTACCTTCTTATCCCTCCAAAGCCACAAATCTTCATCCTTGTTTTGCTCTTTTACGTTGCACTCTTCTCAGCGCATATTCTTAAGTTCTCTTTAAAATAAGGGGCCAAACTTGTGCACAAATTTTAACTCTAATTACTGCCTAACAATAGGGCATAAACAGTTTACCTTATTACTTCCTTGCTCTGTAAAAAAAACCAAACCATGAGATTTATTATGCCCAGCCATCTATTAGCTTTATTGCCTAGGGGCTTTCCAAAACCCAACTGATTAGCTATTCAAATTATGCTTATTAATTTCACCACCTAAAATTCTTTTTTTTTCTTTCCACAGGAACTCAACCCATCCCATACATCTCGTTAGTTAAAACTTTGTTGAAGTTAAAACCCTTCACTGGAATACCTTGAAACTTTACGATAAAATGAAATTTCAATTTTAGAAAAATTGTTAAGTTTCACGTAGTTTATTTTTTCAAGATTTTTCCATTTTTTATCTTTTATGCAAATCCTTCCACTATTCCGAATTGGACGTGGGGCCAGCATAAAGCACTTTACCATCACAAGAAACCTTGGCAATTTAAGTTATTCCTGTTTGCCCATGGGGTACCAATAAGGTGGGGCCCAAGGGCATGACAGCCTGGGACACCACTCTTCACTCTTCCCTTGAGCGATTTCCTTTCCAGTTTCCTTTTTAAACTGAGTTCTCTCATTTCTGCACATCACCCTCTTTAATTTTCCAAACCATGTACCCCCATATACCAAACATTGCAAATTACTTCCTTCATTCAGCCTTATGTTGGAAGCCCCTATCAAAAAAAGGCTTTTAACAAGTCTAAAATACAAATAATTTTTCAAAATGGAATCCTCGGCAATTGCAAAAGTTTCATTAATGTATCATAAATTCTTAAAAAAGGGGTTTGTCGGACTTGAAAACCTTACCATTTCTGAAACCCGTGCGTGGGAAAGTTCATTAACAATTACCTGTTATCTTCTAAAAATTCTTCTAATGGGAACCTTTCAGTAACTTTTTCCAAGGAAACTTTACCAACCCAAGAGATGTTAGGGCTAACTGAGGCCAATAATTTACCCAAAATCTTCCCTTACTTAAACCTTTCTCTATAAATAGGCCACAAAACATTATGCCATTCCAGGGTCAATCTGGTACCTTTTCAACCCAAAATGTTATAGATCGCTTTAAAAAAATTCAATTTACCAGTTTGGCCTTTGCAATGGGTACTACCCCTCTTTCGAAAAAATTCTACCATGTTATACCAATTTCAGTGCCTTGCAGCTAACTGGGCAATCAAATATTGGTCTAGTTTTAAACGTTTTATATCCTTTTTTACGTCATATTATTTGATTTCAACCTTCATCACCTTGCATCAAACTCTTTCGACTCCACCCGATCAACTTTAATATTACATTCTTGATGAAACACTGAAGCAAATAAGTATTGAAAAAAATGAATTATGACCATCTTACATTAAGGGCCCTTACTTTAATTTTCAATTTTCAAATTTAATGGGGGACCCTTTAATTCTTATCTTACTTTTTAAAATTATAAAAGTAACAAAAAAACATCCTTCTGCATCCTTAATTTCTATTCCTTGATAAAATATGTAATTTTCTTGAGTCTATCCTTAATTTTCTCATTGGACTTACCTTTTTCGGTTTCTATTTTTCCTTCGTAAACTTCTTTTCTATCACTTTCCTGTTTAGGACTCTTTTTCAGACACTATGGTCTGGTACCGCCTTTGAATTTGAATTGACGTTTTCCACCCAAAACATGGTTTCCTCTTTTCCCCACCCTAATGGGTATTTTTTTAAAAAACATAACGACCTGATTCTTAAATTTAAAACTGCTTCAAAATTTACCCACATAGTAAAAACCAGTTTTGGTCTTTAAAACTCTTTATTCCCAGTTCAGTTATTTACTAGCTGGTCTCGTTAAATTTTGGTAAAAATTCCGCCATTTCGAAAAATCTAGGGATTTGTTTCTATTTTTGCTTTGGGGGAAGTGCTAAGATTAAGCTATTTCATCATTATTTAAACTATTAATTAGGTATATAACTGCAATATTAAATTTTTCAAAACTCTCGTTGTCTCATTCAAAAAACCATTAACTTCATTCGTTAGTAAATATTTAAGCCAATAGTTGCAATCGTGGCTTGTGTTCCATGGACCATTCTGGGGCTCAAAAAGTTTTAATCTAGTTATAACAATTTATTAAATACTGGGAACTTTACTAATATGGTCCATATTGGACAAGGAATCCCATTGAATTCCAAAGAAAATTAAAAAAATCAAAACCCATTTAGGGACTATACTTTTTTCTTTAACTGTTGATGCTGTCTCAATTTTCCTTTCCACCAAATTTTCCGGCATCTAATTTCTTGGACCCTTCTGGCCAGGGATGGTCATTTTAAAATTGCCCCTATTTTTCTATAATATGATTTATTAACATAGATATCTTACCCATACCATTCCAATAATCAAGATAGTTTAAAAAGTTCAGTCAATTAATACAGGATGAATCCTGCTTTTAATTATAAAAAGCGGCCAACACCCCCAACCTTCTTTCCTCTACGCTTGGTATAAATTAAAGTGGGAATTATTCCCCTTCTATTTCATATTTCCTGAAGGAGGTTCCATTATAATTTTCATTAAACCCCATGCCTCGTTATGGCAAAAATAAATGGTCTAGTTTCTTCATTATGTATAACTAAATCAGCTCATCTTGTTATTTATAATGCTTTGAGAAAGCCATTTGTGTTAAAAAGCATTTTATATTTCGATAAATGTTTTATTTTATTTGCTAAAAACATCATTATTTGGGACCTGTAACAACACTAAAGTTTTTCATTTATTATTCCCCCTATTACAAGGTGTACCCATTTTGCTATTATTTTTCGTATCCCCTGATTTTAAGCCCATTTCCACCCCCCAACTTTTACCTAGTGTTTTTTGCATAAAAAAAACCAAAAAGTCTCCAAATTAATAATTCGATAGCAAGTAACTACATAGATCAAGTGACTCCATTTCGGCTCCAAAAAGATTCTTTAAACCCAAAAATTCTTTTACCCACAAATCCAAACTAATATTTTCTGGGAAAAAACTAATTTCCTAAAACTTTTTCATTTACACCTTTAAAAAGGCCCTAACTCCCCCATTCCTTGACCTGACCCTAAGTACCAGTCTTTCCTTTAGGAAACTCCCCCAACATTACCATTTGGGCCCACTTCTCTGATCCCCTTTTCCCCAATTGAAGACAGGCGAACCTGTTTACTGCGGTACCACCAGGGGGGGGGATGGGATTGGACTTTTCGAGGATCCTTTCAATTTCTTTAAAAAATTATTTTTCTAGTTTTAACTTATTATTATTATTACCTAGACCTTTTCAAACATATTTAACTTTTAGCTTTTACTGTCTTTTGAACCAATACACTCAACGCGTTTGAAACTTTCATATTTTTTCCCGCTCCCTCCTCGCCTCGGCATCCTTACTAACTTAAAGCACAACTCAAAATCCTTATTCTTTCCACTTCATTCCATCGAACGTGAATTTTTTCAACTCCAACTTATCCGCCAAATCTCTTTCCATTAACCAACCCAACCCTTCTTCACATTTCGCAACCCAAACAACAGGGCAAAAAAGCTATTTTTCACCAATTTATTTCCACCTCTTTAACATTCCCAACAGTTATCACACAGAGGCATAATTAAACTTTAAATTATTATGCAATACTGAGCAAAGCCATACTTCAATCACAAAACAACTGCAATTATTGCTAAAAGGCCTAAAAAAGGAAATAAACCTAAATATCTTTAACGTAAAATTTTTGGAAAAACAAAGCTAAAGTCTTCGAAGGAGGTTTTAGCCCTAAGGCCAGGGATTTATATTTTAAAAAAAAAAATTAATTAAATTAGTTGATGGTTTAAGAGGCTATGAGGGGAAAGGCTGTAAGGAGTTAAGGGAATGTTTTTCTGGTTTAAGGGGCGGATGTCTTTTTAAAAAGGGGACATGATAACCAAATCTTAAAAATTAAATGGTTATTGATTTCTGTTAGGAAAGGAGAATTTCCTCAGAGGGGAAATATACAAGTCTACCAAAATATTTACATTCTATTAATTAAATTAAATCTTTATAAATTGATAATAGCAACCATTATATGGTCCTTTTTGTAAATGGTTAATTTTCCAAATTACCCAGGAACCACATTATTTTAACCTCTTTTCGGGAAAACTCTATTGTATAAAGATTTCCAATTTAAAGTTGATGAAAGAGTTAAATTTGATTAACTGGTGTTTGGGGGCAACTCAATTAAATTCCAATCGGGAGGTTTTCTCGAACCAACTTGGGGCCAGGGGAATCTTGATCTCTACAAGCTTAGGGCGTTGTAAGTTTAAATTGCCCTTTAAAATAATTGTTAATAAATTACATTTTCAACTTTAATTTTACCTAATATTATCTGTGAGTAGATATTTTTAAAACTTTTTATTTTTTGGAATATTCCTTTACTTTCAAATTGATTTTTTTACTTTTTAAGATATGGTTTTAATTTAAAATATGATGAAAATGTGGAAAATTTTGTCCAAACCAAAAAAATTGGCGGTACTTGTGATGAACTGTTTCCCAGAGTTACCGATATGAGGGGAAAATTGTGTATTTTGTGAAAAGGGAATTTAATGTTTATTTGTTGAAATTTTTAAATGGCTTAGATGGGAAATTATCTTTTTAATGGCCATTTTCGTGTTTGAATCGTTTAAGGCCATTGATTATTAAATACCGGGTTTAAAAATTAAGGCAAGTTCTAGAGTTTTATTTATTGTGCGGCGCAAAAAGTGTTGGATTTTTTATGGGTGAGGGCTACTGACGCGCTATTAGGGAAAACGTTACCCCAAAAGATATTTAACACATTGAAACCAAAACTCACATGGAATGCGGATAATTTTACCATTTACCACCTTGATTTTGTAATAATTTAAAACAGGGGAAACCGCAAAACTGATATAAATGAGGGTCAGGGGGCCACAATTAGGGTAAATTTAGTTATTTAACCCTAGCCAAAGTAGGGTACGGAGTGATTTTTTAAGAGGAATTGTCCTGAACAAGGCAACTTGTTTATTTAGGGGCAGTATACTAAATTTGGTAATTTATAGTAGCGTCACCTTTTATTTCTTCAGTTTATTACAAAAATCGCATCCAATAAAAAAAAAAAATTTGGGCATTTCCTTAGGAAAAAAAGGTTACAGGCCCTCTAAGTTTTGGAATAATCCCATAGGGCTTTCTTATTCTCCAATTTGACTGGAATTGAAACTTTTTTAGTAACATAAGATTAAAAAAAAAAATTAAATATAAGAAAAGTAACCCCATTTCCATATTAGGGGCTTACGGTTTATGGGAGTGTATATCATTCTAGGTTTGGTAGATGGTATTGGCATTGATGGATTCATATGGGGTTTTAAGGTTAAAGAAAATAAGGCCGCTATTTCCATAGTAAGGTTAAGGTTCGGGTTAGGACCTTCTAAGTTCAGGTTATAAGAACATTTAAGGTATATAGCGGTCGGGCGGGGGGTGACGTGGGACCCACTTTAGGATACTTTGGTCCCCCGACTCTCTCCTTTAATGCACTTTTGAATTTTTTTTTTAAAAATCACGGCCCATAGTCGGGCATAAGCACAAAAAAATTAAATGTTAATTCTAATAATAAAAAGTTTATTTAAGTTGAATAACGCCGAGTTCAGGGCCTTTGGACCGTGATTGGTGAAGCGGGAACCAACCATTGAAGGTGGGACTTCGGGACCATTTGTTTTTTAAATTCGTCTTTACGTATAAAAATTCAATTTTATATTAATTTTACTTACAAATATAATAATTATTTATATTAAAATTCGTTAATAAGTATTAAAAAAATGGTCCAAATAATGATAAATAAAATACGAAATATTAAATTTTAAGGTGGTCTGATTTCAACCCCTCTTCCACCCGATAAGGGTGGCCGAACTGCTCGTTTTTTAATTAAAATTTTTCATTTTTAAAAATTTCCACTTATTATATAAACTTTTTTGGGGGCATTAGTATATTATATGTCTTACCGTACCTTGTTTAACTTTATTTAAAATATTAACCTTCCGATGGGTCCCGCGTTTTGCGTTCAAAGACGCAACCAACGGTCCACAGGTTCATCCCGTGGCTGTAAACTGTTTGACGCATGATTTTAAGTTATCATATATTTTCGGAGATTATACTATATTTATATAATATTATATATATATATAATATATAGAATATATATTATAAATATAATATAATATATATATTAATTATATATTATTATATATTATAAGTAAAAATCAAATGGTCCCCCAAGTGGTTTTGAGAATTTTAAAGAGGTACAGATAATAGATTGTTGGGCGGAATATAAGTCCAAAAGTACTCCATTTTTGGATTTATTGTTTTGGGGTTATATTTTCACTAACGAAATAAACCCACGGGTTAGTCCGCCCGCGATGTTCAGGAGGTCGGGGTCTTCTCGGGGGCTCTAAGGTGGAAACTTACGGGGGACTAAAATCCCCCCTCCGGGGATGGTCTTCCGGGAACCCCCGCTCTTTTTGGTCTTTGAGTGTCGCGGGGTCCTCCGACCAATCCCCTCCCGGGGTATGAAAGGGTTCCCCCATTCTGTCCCCCATCGGCTCGGAGCCCCCTAAAAGGGTAAAATTACTTCCATATATATATTAGTATATATATATATATATATTTATATATATAATATTATATATTATTATAATAATATATATATATTTTACCTTATTTGAACATATGAAATATAAATAGTTTTCAAAAAATTTCCATTGAAGCGGCTTCTTCTTATATTTTCTTGTGAATAAAATACGCAGCTATTGTAAGCCGGGACTAATTTTTTTATTACCCTTCCTCTCTTAGGTATTTGTGATTTTAACCATGAAAAACAAAGTTTCCTTTCAAATCGTATTTGTGTGTGCTCCTGTTTTAGGATCCCGGAAATTATAAAGGAAATCTTATTCAATGGGTCAAATGGTTAAACTTTTTTTTATCTTTGTTACCCTTCCCAACAGTCCAGAAATTATTGGTGTACCAGGGTAAAATGTTTCTTCAATGAGAGGATGGAAAAGCAGTGGCCACGGATCACGAGTTTTTCTAATTGGAAATTAAGGAACATTTATTGGGAATTACGTTGCACAACCTCCAAAAAACCCCACTGGAAAAACACACGACTTTCCCTCTATATATTCTGCGTTTTCCAAAACGAGGCACCTTTCTCTCAAACCTTCATGAATTGTCCCCTGACCTCGGAATCTTTTCAGGAAAATTTGACCCAGGTATATGTAAAATTTACCAAAAAAAATTTCTCTTTACAAAAACGGGGAAAAAAAACCCAATCGGTTGTCGTTACCTGAGAAAATTTGTAGGAAAAATTTAAAACTTCAGGTAAATTGAGCAAAATGAAGGGGGAAAGTTAAAAAATAAATAAATACCAAAATATCTTCATAATTTTTAACACGGCTCGAATGAACTCTTGAAGAGACTGACAATTTACGTAATTATAAAAACAGCAAGGTGAAATAAAAATTTTTCACTATTTTAAGAATTTAGTTTGATTATTTAAAACCATATAGAAATTCAACCCATTTATTCATCATTTTCTTTCGTAAGGATCTAGCCTTAATTAAAATTTTGGAAGGAGCAAAGCAAATTGTCATCATTAAGATATCATTTCCACCACCACGGAGCGGACATTTTTACACTAGATGTCACTGTGTTGCAATCTCTCTACTTTAGACATACGGACTAAACAATTCCCAAATTAAAAAAATAATAACATGCACAGACGACATAATCACCTAGCAGTAGAATAGACATAATAATATAGATGTCATTATAATATATATAATATATCTAAAAGAGATTATATTGGATAAACTTAAATTTGAACGGTCAACAATTACGAGAGGGCATCGGGAGACTGTGAACGTGTGCGTTCTGAACGTCCCACGCCGGGAATCGGAGGTTCTATTTATGTTAAAAACAAGGTTTACGGAAAGAATATATAACTTAATGCCTTAACTTTTATTAATTATTTAAATAATTATACAAGAAAAAAAAATTGTCCAATAAAATACGTAAAATCGGAAAAAAAACCAATTGGTGGTCCGAGGGCCCACCCCTCAATTCAAAAATTTTACCGGGCAGGGTGAATCAGGACCCAAGTTAGGCCCCATTTTTGCACTAATACTGTGGATCAAAAATTTACTTTGCCCAGTTTAAAGCTCATACTCGAGTGTATTTTACGAAAAATAAATTACAAAATCGAATCCACCAAAAATTATATTTTTAAACGAAGTAAAAAAACTCACATTTTTCAAAAAAAGTTGTGGGAAGTTTCTGAATGAAGGAAAATGTTTGTACCCCTAATTTCTAACCATTTTTAAAAAAATATAAAACTTTTCTAAGGTATTAATGAGTGGGATCTAAATAAAACTTTTTTTAGTATACCGCCGTTAATAAAAAATTTAGAAGCGAAAATTTTTTTTTTTTTTATTATTATTATTTTATTTTAGGAAGTGGGGAACCGGGGGTCACCCCCTTCCTAAAGAGGCGGGCTGGTCCAACCCCCCCGACGCTAAAGGATCTTGTGTAACTTAAACCAAACTTAAAGTAACCTGAACTAGGGTTAGTTGTGGAGAATTTACCAGTCTAAAGTAGACTAAGACTGTAGCTGCGTTTCCAGAAGCCTGAGTGTAGGCTGTGTGCAAAATTGACTCAGAAACGCTTGTAGCCTGTGTTCGAAATACTCGGAAATGCTTCGAATTGAAAAAAATTACATTAACCAATCAGAGAACAGGAAATTTGAGTACCTGGATATGGCCGAGTGCGCCTGTGGGATCAGCTGACAATTGTAAACGATACTCTTATACTTATATGTCATCTATCTTATGAAATGTAAAAATGATAAATATATTTAAGTTATCCTTATATTTCAACGTTAACCAAAAATATTTAAAAACTTTTGGGAAAGCCCAATTTCCTAACAGTTTTGTAAAAAATTTGTTTGTAAACAAAGTATCCTTCCGCAGCCTGCCCGTTTATTAATTCCCGAAATAGAGGATTTAACAACGGGCGCCTGACTGTGACATAAAAGTGTGCAAACGTGCTCTGGAAATGATGCATGTGCGCCTGTGTACCCACCTGGGCTGCAGTCAGGCTTCTGGAAACGCAGCTTGTATTGTACAGTTAACATCATTACAAATAATCATTTGTATAAATTTTTTTTGAAAATATTCAATTCTCATTTCAGCTATAGATGAAGTGTAATTAATTAAAGGAAATTAATAAAAAAATTTTAAGATTTTAATTTAAATATATATTAAATATATATATATATATATATATATATTATATATATATAATATATATTATATATAGTATATATATATTACTATTATATTATATGTTATAAAGTCTAGAACGTATGTTGCACAACGAAAGTTTAAAATAAGATGAACAGCTTCTTTTTAGAAAATTTGGTAATTTTTTTACCTTTTTTTTTTCTGTATAATAAAAAGAGGGAAAAAAAAAGAAAGAATTAATATTTCTTAAAAATGAGCTTCACTGATTTTTATATACAGTAATATATAATATATATATATATATATATATATATAATATATAAATATATATATATATAATATGGTGAATAGTTGGCTATAAAACCACCAAAACTATCATTCGATTCCATATCCTCAAAAAAAACTACAATAGCTACAGGGAAAAGGAACACATTGTTGAATCCTGGCAAAATTTGATTGCGGAAACTAAAAAAAAACGCTGGGCAAATGTCCAGTGGGCAGGCATTTATTAAATGGGCATTTGTCCAGCAGTTGCCCATTTTCATAAATGCCTGCCCAAAAAACTGGGCATTTTATTAAAAATATCAGGTAAAGGATGGATTATTGACAGCGAATATTAAAAAAAAAAAAAAAAACATTTCAAAGAGTATAAACTTTTACCTATTAATATATAATTATATATATATATATATATATATATAATATATATAATATATATATATATATTATATAATATTATAATATAAATAGTATATATATATAATTAGGATTTGTACCATTATCAAAAGTTTTTCAAGTGATGCCGATACTGTATAATATAGATGCTGAAAGAGACCGATACCGATACCGAATACTTTAATTAATATAATAAATACCCAGTAGAAGTAATAAGAATAAAAACATTCGGTGTTATGCTCAGCAACACTCAGGATTGATTCCCTGTAACATGTTGTACAACCGAATACTTAGTCAATTTATTTTCATATTTATTTGTACCTAAGTATCTTTATTTTATAACTTAAAATAGTGTCTTTAAGGAGTAATAAATGCCAATATAATATTAATCTTTTCTATGTTTGTGTTTATTTCAAAAAAATATTCCATTTTCATTTTCCAGTAAGTTTAGTATTAACAATGTTTAGCTACTAACTTTTATATTTTAACATGATTACAATTTACAGAAAGATTCTTTATTTAATTATTAAATAAAGAATAAAAATAATGAAAGAAGAGACCTCAATTAATTAGAAACTGAAAAAGACAAAATAAAAAAAAACGCTATTACTCAAACATGACATAAATAATAATATACTCCTTAAAGATAAAGTTAGATATCATCCTGTCCTCAAAATCAAAAAATTCTCAAATTTGATGCAAAAAAAAAACATTTAAGCTTTCACTAGTATCTGGCTAGAGTAGAGCCTGTTTCTTTTTGGGTGTTTACCATCCCACCTAACACTAAAAATACGCTAGCTCTCGGACTTGATGAGGGAGGGGGTGATTAATTATTTTCTTGCAAAGCACTTGATAAATAATGGAAACCTTTAAACCTTTGGCCCATTTCATGCCACCACATGAAAGGGTTCTCTCTGTAGGCAGCATCTCCATTTTTCGTAGAGCCTCATCTCCCTCTTTCACAGATGCCAAATTTGAATTATCTTTGCTCCTCAATGACTGTCTCTTCAGTTTTTTTTTTCGATGGGGTTTCTTGGTGTGATTCCTTTGAAGGTGAATGAGAGATGTCAATGCAATTTCTGGACCATGAACTTATCCAAAGTCTAAACATATCCAAGACCTTCTTCATCTTCAGGTAGGTTTATTTGATGAAAAGCCACCCATCTTCCCACTATCAAGTTGCTGTGCCAGCGTGTTGCTGAAATAAGGCGGCTTCCACGTCAGTGAATCTTTTTTTTTGTCACGCGGCGAGCAAGCTCCCCGGTTATGCTATTTAAATGCATTCTAGAAGTGAATTCATCGTCGGAGATGCATTCTTGTTGGGGTTTCACTAGCTTAATAAATTTTCTTTATTAGAACCTTTTTTATTTATTTTATATTTTTACAGTTGTCACGCAAATTTACCCAAGCAGATGAGCACAGATGCAGATTTTAAAGTGACGGGAGATTAGAATTGAGTTGAACAGAAACTTGTGAAGAGAATTCCACAAAACAAGATGCAGGAAAGAAGGAAACACCGCAGGGAAAAAGTCTGGAGTAAAAAATATCAACACAAAACTCATGTGACGACACACAGCCACCCTTTGTGCTACGAGGGCGCGTAAAGGTAGGTGGTATGCGAGGAGGTTCGCCTCGAGCATTTGCGGCTACTGTAGCCGTATGAGAAAAGAGATAAAGCACCAACATCGCGCCCGCAAAAGATAGAGGTCAAGTGAACTAGAAAGTACAGGATAGTTTATAAGCCTTTTGGCCTATGACTGTAATAGGCCACAAAGGCTTATAAACCAGAAACTATCCCCAGGATATGCAGAAGCAGTACTCCATAAAAGGGGGGATGAGACCCTTGGTATAGCTGGAGTAAACTGAGAAGAGGAAAAAAAAGTCTCTCAGTCTAAAACGAATTCTCAGTTTCTTTGAGGCCGCACCCTAGCACCGTTGTATTTGTGATGGTGAGGTTTCCAAGACCATTTTTTTTGTTTTTATGTTAATGCCAAGGATGTTTTATATTGTCAACAGAAGACGAGAGAACTGTCAAAAGAGATAGGAAAGTTATAGGTGTCTAAATAGGGAAATTTTGTTAGAAGTGGGTTTTTTAAAGAACTTAATTTCACTAGGTTTAAGACGACCCCACCCTGAAATTCTATCCAGATCAGCCGGAAAAGAGTAGAATCAGAAAGATTAAGACGAGACGGAAATTCTAGAAATAGAAAGAGGGAGCAGAAATTGAACTGAGTTGAAGACATGAAGGGTCGAGTCATCGTCATATGCAGTGGATAGAGTTAGATGTGCAGTGAGAGAAGATTATTAATGAAAAGCAGGAATAAAGTAGGAGATAATACAGCAACCCTGAGGAACACCACTATTGACTGAAAAAAGAAGAAGAAGTCGCCCCCATCAACAACAGTCAATATTGAGCGATTTGAAAGGAAACCTAAGACATAAGTAAGCAAAGAGAAGAAGGAAACCAAAGGAGGAGCTTGCGAGACAGGACGCGCGTGCCATACCCGGTCGAATGCTTTGAATATGTCAAGCGCCAACCACGCAAGTCTCCCCATAGTTCCAGAGGGCGGAAAAACCATAAATCTGTTAATTAGGTAGAAGAGTATATCGCTAGTAGACCTTCAACACCGTACTAACTGGCGATCGGAAAGAAGGAATGAATTCCCATATGGTCTAAAGAAGTGAAGGGTTGAGAAAAGGGTTCAAAGATTTTAGATAAGGAATACAAGTTAGAGCTATAGCGCGATAGTTAGGGTCAGACGGCTTCCTTTTTTTCGAACTAGTGTTGGACATATGCGCGCTTCCAACCAGGGTTGTGGAAAGTGCTAGTATTGGGCATAGAAGATATAGTTTTGAACGAGGGCGGGGTCAGCATGAAGCACAACTTCCTTAAAACTTGGGAGAATGCTATCCGGCTCCACCACGCAGTCCTAACGTTCATAGGATTCAGGAGCCCATGTCGATCAAATGTAATCGCAGGTAAAGGCATAGGGCACCCACCTGAGAGGAGAAGGAGGAAGTAGAGGAATGACAGAATAGTCCAGGGATGAGTTAGAGAAAAATATGGAGGCTGAAGAGATTGCCTTTTCAGTTGGAGTATTAAGAAAAACAGAACATTCAGAGCGAATAAGAGGAGAAATGGCAATTCCACAGAAGTTGTTAGAGATGTTTTTGCAGATCTAGCCCGAAGATTTGCAGTAGGAGAGCCAAAGCAGGTCAGCGCACTTTCGTTTGATGAAAGCTCCCTTTGCTTGTCGAAGAGTACCCCTGCAACGATTCTAGCTGAACGAAAATTACCAAGAATGATAGGAGAACGAAATTTTTCCCCATCCGATACGCACTGTCTGTAGCCTGAAGACCAGAGAACGAGCACGATGAACCCAGGGTTTGAGAGAAAAAGATTTTAGGTCGAGGAAGAAGATGAACCTGCGTCATCCCATCAACGATTTACAGCTCCCACTTTATCGGCAGAAGCTGAAGCGTCTTCAGAGTCAAAGCAGTTCCACTCCAATTATAGTAGCGTAGAAGCAACTCAATGCCCCCAATCGCGCCGATCAAAGTGCCGGAAAAAACCGCATAGCAGGATGGAGCTGTTGGAATGAGAAAGGATTAAAATTAAGAGATATAAAGCGTTGGATTTAGATTTTACCGATAAAGAGCGAAGGTGGTTGTATTATACTTTATAGAGAGAAAGGACTAGTGGTGAAACATTAGGCAAGTTGTGTTCAAGAATTTGTTTGGCGATCCGGAATGTGTGTAGGTTCTTTAAATTAGTTGCTCCAGATCTTAGAATACTGAATAATTCGGCTTTTTTCCCCACCTAAATCAGTATGAGAGGAACCCATCATTCAGTGTTGTGTACATGAAATCCCCTAAATAGAGGACCTCAGTATTTTGATGAGAAGATATAACAGTTTCTAGTAAGGTAATCAAAAAAATGCATGAAAATCTTTATGTTAGGAGAAACAGTAGAAGAAGCACAAGATTATTGTAAGAGGACGGCAAGAAAGATTTTAAGCCACAGACATCGAAGTTAGGGAATTCGAGATTCTCGAGACGTGTTATAGGAGTATACTGAAAAAAAAAAAAAAAAAAAAAAAAAAAAAAAATAAAAAAAAAAAAACCGAAATAAAAAGACAAAAACCCAAAGGAGAAATAGGAAAAAATATTCGCACGCAAAAGCCTAAATTTAAACTGAAATTTAAAACGCTAAAACCCTATTTACAGTAATATCTAAAGAGATAACTAGGATGTTTAAAAACACTCGCGCACTCACACACACTCACGAATGCGTACAAAAAAGAAAAAAAATTATTGATCACCAACTAAAAAAGTGGAAGCTAAAATCTGTATAAATTATATAATGGGCTATTCAAATAGGAATGTTACGCTAAAAACCCCAAGTGCAGAAACGCTAAAAAATCTAAGTTAAAAGAAGTCGAAGAAAAAAAAAAACACATAATCGAGCTACTAGCTATATTTATCGAAACTAGATTTATTATTAATCTAAAAGTTTCTCATTAATTTTTTAGAAATGTTAAGTATCGCCCATTTTAACCGATACCGATACGGATACCAAAGAAAATGGCCGATACTACCGATACCGATTACTATCGGTTACATCCCTAATATATATTATATATATATATATATAAATATATATATAATATATAGTATATTATATTATTATATATATATATATATATATATATATATATATATATATATATATCTTCACACACCCTCTCTCCCCAACACAGGGGGGAAGAAGATGTGTATCATGCACAGGAAACAGAAAAGTAATAGAGGAACATAACGCAAGTCAAAAAGAAAGCCCATTAATACCTCCCCCTTTATACCTTCTAGTCCCTGTCAGAAAATTCACCTTAGAGCTTTACAGAATGCAACAGACCCTCACTATTTCATCTTGTCAATGTAGGTTCATCCCTTGGCCCAGGTGGGCCACAACCATGCCAACTCACAAAACCCGCCTTTCACCCCTATTATGCACCTTTCTTCTCGCCTCTGCCAAACTCACATTTCTCTCCTCCAGGCATTCTTTTACTGACTCAATCCACTTTTTCTTCGGTCTCCCAGCCGATCGATTCTCAGTACACTCACCGACTATACATCTCGCTTAACCAATGACATACCATCCATCCTTTCAACATGACCAAACCATCTCAACGTACTTTATTTATTCTCTCATTTACCAATTTCTTCAACCCACGCAACTCTAATACGTTCATTCCTCATTCTCACATCTAACACGTCCCTAAGATTGTCCATCTGAACACATTGAACTTTAGATCTATACTTCTTATTCCAGACCATAGTCTCACTACTATACATTAACACAGGTAACAACATACCCTCAGGTAAGACCCTAGCACACCCAAGACTTAGCCTCTTTACATCCACCAACGATTTAATTGCACCCAGCCACCTTCCTGCCATTCAACTTTCCTCTACACTCTGCATCATTAAATTCCCGTTCACCAACATATTACTGTGATGTTAAATATTTAAACTCAGACACTTGTTCCAGCTGCTCACCATATAACATAACTTCATATCGAGAACTGTCCTTACTCACAACTAAGGTTGGGAAAAAAAACGTTTTTTTTCAAATCGTATGTTTTTTTTTCATTTTTTGTTTTTCTTTTTTTCATTAAATGTATTTTTAAAAATATAAGAGGCTAATATGATATTCACTTGAGTATTTTCATTTTCAAATATAAGGATTACTTGAAATTAAAAAAATATTCCATTATGATTTATAAAATAGCAGAAATACCTTTCTCTTATATTTTATCAATTGTTTCGTTACAATTACAGCAGCTGTAGCCTTGGAGACTGCTGTTTGTAGGCTTCTACTTACAAATTTAACATGTATTTTACATGTGTATCAATAATCATATTTATAAATTTACTTTTTAATATTAATAGTATATTATATTTATATAGAATGAGTTTTTTTTTTTTTTTTTTCTTTGGGGGGGGGGAAAAAAAATGAACAAAACTCAAAAGTGACGTAAGGGATGCCAAATGAAATAATAAAAATAGTGAATTAAAATTTATACCAAGACTGTAAATGAAGAAGGATGAATGAATGACTAAATTTTAAATATTTGCTTGGAATATTCAAATTTTGAATTCCTAATCACTATTCCCCACTCTCCACGACCCCAGCACTACTGGGTTAACTGACTACTGTGCTGTGACTACTGTCAAGCTCAATATCACTGGCTCATCAGCGTGATCAGCCACATTTTATTTTTTAATATAACTGATAAGTCTGATATCTAGTCGTATGAAGTATGTGTGAGAATGACAGGGGGTGAAGGAGCAGGGGCGAGTAACAGGACTTTAAGCTAGCGCCTGAGCATAATCATCTCTTATCAGTTGGCAAATTTTCAGAATTTCCTAGTTCAGGATTATGAGCAATAAATACTAGTTTTTGCAACGTCTCACAACAAAAGTTATATTTATACGAAAGCCTTTGCAACCTTTTATTTCCTTAAAAAGTACACGACTTTTTGCATGTGGCATTTCTAAATTCTGATTAAATAATTATGATAAAAAATGTTACTTGAAAGCTGAAACAGAGTAAGAAAACATTATGAAGCCACAAAACAAATTATTATGAATATCAAAATTCATGAATATAAAATAAAAATATGGAAAACCCATAAAAATTTTGAACACAAACTCAGGGGATTCCACCTTGTAGGAAATTGAAACCAAAAAATGTCCAAATTAGAGCATATTTGCTAAAATTTATAATATAATTGTTCAAACATGTAAATTCCACAATTTAATTGAAGAAAATGAAAAAAACAAATTTTAACTTTTTTCAGGCTGTTTTTTTCATAAAAAAAAAACATTTTTTTCGGAAAAAAACGAGCTTTGTTTTTTTTCCTTTCCCAACCCTACTCACAACCATAACCTTACTCTTATCTACATTTACTTTCAAACCCCCCTCCTTTTACGCCCTGCCAAATCTCTCTACCAATCCTCCCAAACTCTCTTCAGATTCGCCACACAAAACCAAATCATTTTGCATATGACAGGTGGGGCACTCTCCCTCTTCTTCCATTCTAAATCATATCTAACATCATCCCCTGGGCCACCCCCAACCTCTATTTCTTTCAAACCCCATCCATAACAAATTGAATAACCAAGGAACATAACTTCCTTGCCTCACTCCGCTATTAATATTAAACCAATCACATTCGGACTCCATTTATTCCTACACTCGCTTCCACTATCGTCATGCATACTTTTGATCATCAAAAAGCCTACCACCAACATATATATCACAACACCTGCCTAAAGAGCTTCCCTTATTAATCTATCATCGTCTGTTTCATATTCATAAAAACCATAAAATAACAATTAATTCTTCATCTTTACCATGTTCTTTATCTTTATTTCTATGTAAAGATTTTAGCCTTCACAGAGCCAATATAATCGTTAACATTAAAAAATTATACAAGCATATATTCTTCCCTACAAACACTCAATAAACAATTCACCTATTAATCCTACATTTACCCCTTATCCCCCCTACCCTTATAAAGAATACTATTACTGCTCTCCTCCAAATCAATCGCCATCTCACCTCTGTCCTTGATCATTTCACCAGATTCCATCTATAACTGTTAATTTACCATTCTTTAACTTTCTCTTCTGTACCAATTATCTCCTCCTTACTAATGACCTCATCCCCAAAATACTTATTCCTTCCTGCACCATCAAACCCAGTCACATTCACTATCACCTCTAATTACTGCCTAATGTTAGGCAGCTTTCGAAGTGTTCCCTCCACTCTCGTCACATCCATTTCATAGTTACAAAAACAGCATCCCTTTTCATTATTCTAAGCAGATTCCCTTATTTTCATTCTTAACCTTTCATGCTTCCTATTCCCTTGTTAGTCCCCATTTATCCTCCTCCAAAATTTTCATTAATTTCTTCCTTCCCACCTAAGTATGATTTTTAGTGTATCTTTTTTTCCTCCTTATATAATTCCAAACACCTTTCTTTTGAGACTTCATCATTGGCTTTTATTACATTCAACAGAACGCTTTTTTTTTTACTATTAACCGCTTGATCACCTGTTTATTCCACACTTATGTTAACATTTCTTAATCCTACTTTAGGCCACATCCACATTCTTCCTTTATTTTATATTGCTAACAACCGCTTCCTTTGTTTGCATCCAGATTTATCAATTTCAAACTTCTTCACAATCACTGACCCACAACACGCCACAACTGACACCCGACCAACCACCGCCATGCCCACAACCAACACAAGCCCCCGCACACCACCAATCCACATACGCCCACCCTCAAGCCATGCAAACCCGTACCAAGCCGACACACACTTACCAAGTATGCAATCATAGCTCTCGACCGACACCGCTCCTACATCGTATCTCCCCCTGCAGTCCTCGCACAATTCCACAGCGATACCCTCTGCACACCGTCACTCCGCACTGCGCTCCGCTCCCCCCCAACTTCCCACTTCTCACGCGCTGCCTTCAACAATCCACTTCACCACCCACCCGCACCTCTACCCACCATCCCCATAGTGCTCCACACTCCACCCCCCGTCCTCCAGTCACCCTGCCCACACGATGCAGCAACGACAAATCACTCGACCATAACCAATTACTCCCGACATCGTCGCACATCGACCAACCACCCCGTACCCAACCCCAGCGCGATTCCTACTAACCTCCCACCACACCAGCTTCCAAATCCTATACATCCCAATCCACACGACACCGCATACTCCCACCAACACCAACCCACAGCACGCAGCATGTCCAACCCCCCCCACAACAACTACCCTCCACTCAATCATAATCAAGTAATAATAATGAAACCGTTAAAATACAAGTGTGAGTGAAAAAACACAAAAATAAGGACCCAGCCGCAAACACTAATTTGTAAAGGAAATTTACACTAAACTTGACCATTATCATTATTACATGGCGATCCGCAAATCAAAAAAAACTATAGTGGAATGAATGCTGTGAACAATCAAAATCTTTCAGAATTGAAACAAAAACTAACACTTCAAAATCAGAATCAAAAACTAAAAAATAAACAAAATACGAAAATGTGAACCAATGATCTAAAATAATAAATACCGATTAACAAAAAAATAACTAACTAAACAGTTCATCAACATCATTGATCGTCTCACTTAACCCAATCTCACACAATCGCTATCGAAATTATCTTAAAAGCTAATATATTCAATCAAGTGTCAGCGCAAACAACCTTCATAGTACTAAACTAACAAAATCATAAAGCTTACCATATACTCCAGACTTGAAACACATGAATAGCCGATTTTCAGAGACGAAACAGAAAATCGAGTCCTTCATCAGTACAATTGTTGTCAGCAAAATCCTAAACTGGACCATCGTCATTATTTGAGACTTAGGCCTTAAAGATTATGACCCATGACACCAAACGACTCCCAAAATACTGTAACGTTGCGTTCTTATCGGGAGTTTAGTTCGAGCTATATGAATGGGCAGCTGATATTTAAGAGGGTTTGATTATTTAGATCACTGTCCTGGTGTCGAGAATGCAACCCTCTGATGCCTGGACGTGCGGCTGCGCAACACGACGAAAGCTTGTTCTGTCCCCGAGAAAAACAACAAATACGCACTGTGCTCGTCGATCCTAACTGTCAGTTGGCGCAGGGCGCTACCCACGTAGATGGGCTGCGCCCAGTCATCACAAGAAAAATCTTGTAAACAACAGAGGACTTAAGGAGCAAACGGGGAGTCTTATCCTTATGATTTAAAACTAGAAGACCAATGCGTTACAAGAGGAAGTGAAGATGCAGACTTGATGCTTCGATGTTCGGGGGATAGAGGTCCCTGTCAATACTCTGCGATAGTCCTCTTTTTTTAATTTTACGGTATATCAGGTTCCTATCGGTACATAGGGCAAAACTGCACGAAAAGAATATACTTCTTTTTTTTGGGTTGACTACTAGATTAAGTTAGTTTCGAACTTGGAATTCTAAATAAGCAATTAATGGATTCTGTAGTTTGAAGTTATAAAATATATGACAGGAAATTACAAATCTCTGTTATTGCATTACACAAAATAGGAGGAAGGATAAATGGGTAGGCATCTATGTAGGAGAGTTATTATGCTGTTACATTGTATAATATTACAATCATCAAGGATAGAACTCCCGTTGCCTGAAGTCCCTCATGTTGTTTACAAATTTTTTGTGAATGCCACACTGCAGCAAGCCACCTCTACGTCACCGGTTAGCACCCTGCGCCAACTTACAGTTAGGATCGACGAGCACACAAGTAAATAGAGAAAAGCGATTCCCTTTCTCGGACAAACAAACTTCTCTTTGTTCCCCAGCCCCACTCCACACATCAGCAGATCATTTCTCACATTAATACATACCCTCTTAATCCACTCCCATTCTACTTATTCATTATATCGCAAAAACACCCAGATAAAACCAACTCTACCTATTTTGGAATCTTTTGTCATACATAATCTTAAAGTACAATAACCCTTAGTCTCAATAACGACAAGTGGTCCATTTAATCTACAAATTACTATGACAGTGCTCTGATTTTCTCTTTCGTCCTCAAACCGTTCATTCAAACCTTAGATTAAGTAAGTTAATTTTATTTAAACTAGTATGTTATTGCCTGACACTTGATTAAATCTATAGCCTTTTAAAATTTCGATTGTGATTTTGGAACTAATTAAACATCAATTATTTATAACTGTTTATTATTATTTTTTGCCCGTTTATGTAACATTATTATCATTTTCCATTTCTAAATTTTTAAATTTTTTATTTTTATTGACCTTTGAGTTTAGTTTTTGTTTTATTTATGAATGTTAGATTGTTCACCATTCATTCCAATTAGTATTTTGTGTATTTACATGAATATCAGATAATATTGGGTCATTTTTAATGTAGATTCAAGCATTTTCATTGTTTGCGCATGTTTCCTAGTTTGTGTTTTCACCACATTTATTTTTAACTTTATTATTATTATTCATTATTCATTATAAATCTTATTGAAATATGATATTATTCTTCTTATTATTATTATTATCAGAATTGATTATTTATTATTCATATATTTATTATTATATAATTATTATAATATATACTTATTTTCTCATTATGGAATCATTATTGTTATAATTTTTGGCTTTGAATTTTGCTTAAATTAGTTATTATATGTTTTATATATAGTTTGTTATCCTGAGCAGGGGGAAAAACACGCTTGGTTTCCGAAAAACAGTTGATATTTAAAGTTTACGGAGTTGGGATATGTTCAGACTAAATGTGGTGCTCGACATTTTTATAGTAATTATTTATATATAAAGCTCTCGATTAAATACTTTAAAACGTGTCCCCCCATAGGCTTGGAAACACTAGGCGACCGCCCATGGACAAGTTATAGCGATATTTAAGATTTGTAAATTCATACGTGGCTAGCCGAGTTGCTAATCAAAGGAAATAGGATTTGGTATCTAATTCACTCAGTCGGATTCTAAGTACGGGGGCTTAACTTAATATATATTAAAATAAAAAATTAGGTCGAAATATAGAATAATAGGTAGTGAGCAGCCATATACTAAAGTATAGCGCGTGACAAATTGACCAAAAGCACTGAGAAGCCATAGCCGGATGCACAGAGTATTATTACGTAGTAATGACCGGATTATCCTTATAAAATACAATTTATTTTAAAAAATTTATTTTATTTAATGATACGTGAAATATTTAATTATACATACCCATAAAAAAATAATTATAAATTACAAATAATTTTATTCAAAATTAATATTTTATATTCAATAAATGGCTATTATGTATAGGGCTTATATAATACCTATAAAGTCGGATGCTAGCTATGAGTAATATAAGCCGTCAGTCACTATATTAATAAGAATATTATAATAGCAGTGAAGACCATAAGATCCTTACCGTAATAATACAATGTATAGGGTAATAAAAAAATTATATTATAAAATAAATATATTTTATTTATATTATGTATATATCCGAAAAATATTAATATATACATAAGTTTAAAAATATAATATATATTTACGTAACTATATATATATATACTATATACTATATCATATATATTATTATATAATAATATATATAATATTATAATATAATACTATATTATATATTATTATAAATATATATATATATATAATTAACTATATATATATATTCTAAACAGCAAGAGCAATTTAATATAAATACGACTATATATTCATATATATATTAATATAATAATTAAATCATGTATCATATGATATATATAGGATATAATTATATATGGTATATTTAAATAAGATATATAATATTAATAATAAGTATAAATTATATTAAATTATAATTATAATAAACATAACCAAAATAACCTAATAATATCTATACTGCAAGCGCTCTTAAAATAAATTTAATCACTTTATTTAACCTTATGTTCTACTTAACCTCTCACGTCTTAATAATCATACCACTTCATCCTTTAAATCACTTTATCCTCATCCATCCCAAGGAACCCCACTTAACTTAATTTTAACATAAATACAATAATTACTAGACTACATTAAACCATTCCTAAACCCCCAACTGATTTAACATCCAACACATACTTAACAACAATCTCCTCCTTCTAACAACACATAAATACAATAGCCCTATCTTTCTTATTCAATACCTATCTCTACTTTAACACTCAAACTTCATTAAATATATAACTTTATTTAATACTTTTAAATACTCTTGTGTTTAAAGAAAAGTTATAACTATGCACAAAACATAAATACCCTCCATCCTCACAAAAGTCAATTCACCTTCCCTATCCATTTCTCATTTTCTCCCGACCCACCCCCAAGACCATAAATATATAAATCCTGAAGTTAATACAATCCCTTTTTATTGATATCACCCATATATAAAACATATTTAGTCTACACCAACCCAGCACAATCCATTATACTGAAAGCTGTCACTACTCAAACCCATCCAAAAACATAATATTTCAGACTTTATAACCTGAATAATTTGCACCTCCATCAATGATATACACATTAGTTAGGCGGACCATTATGTCTACAACCACTTAAAAATGATATTATAATTATAAATTATAATATATATTAGTATATATATAAATATTATATAATATATATATTAATACTTTATATAATATATTATATATATATATATAAATATATATTATAATATCTATATATAAAAGTACTATATATATTATATATATATATTGTATTTATATATGATATTTATAAATATATATAATAATAATATATATATATATATATTAATATAATTTAATCATTAATAAATATAGAATAATATATATTAATAAATAATAATGAATATAACATAAAACAAGTAAATAAAACTCATAAGATGAATTAAAACCAAATAACTATGTGTAGGGTACATTGAGGGACTAAAAAATACTCAGGGTAGCGTTGCCTTTAAAAATTCTTCACAAA
>JABUQX010082885.1:35000-37500 GCA_015478945.1 Trachelipus rathkii | reverse complement strand
TTGAAACTTTCACGGACCGGCGACGTACCTTCACTAGATATCTCGTCATTATGGGGTTCATCCCTGGCAAAAGGTGGGCCATAACCAACCCCTCACAAAATCCCGCTCTTCACTCCTATTATGCCAACCTTTTCTTCTGGCTCTGCCTAAAACTCAAAATTTCTCTCCTCCAGGGACTTTCCTTTACTGACTCAATCCACTTTTTCTTCGGATCTCCCAGACACTCACCCACCATACATCCGCATAACCAACTGACTATCATCCGATCTTTTCCACAGACCAAACGTATTAGGGTCCTCATTAAAAACGTAACCTTTCATTTAATCCCTCATTATCCCTTTCTTCACACCACGCAACTCTCTAATACGTTCTTCCCTTATTTTATCAATTCTTCTCACACATAACATACCCCTAAGAAAGTCCATCTGAACATTTTTTTTTTTTTTTACAGTTATCACCACCGCTCACGGGCAAAGCCCTATTCAAGGAGGGGGTGTTACACTCAAACAAAAATTCAACTAACGCAAATTACGCAGATGAGCACAGACGCGGGCTTTAAAGTGAGGGAGATTAAATTGAGTAGGAAACACAGAAGATGGAAGAGAATTCCACAGAACAGAGGTGGCAGAAAAGAAGGAGGCGCCGCAGCGAACTAGTCTGTAGTTGCTAATATCAACACAAAACTCATGTGCCGACACACACCCCTTTGTGCTGCAAAGGAGGGCGTCTTAAGCTTAAAGGAGGCGGCACGCGAGTGGAAAGCTCCCTCGAGCACCTGCCGCTACGGTACCTATAGAAAAGAGATAAAGCACCAACATCTCGCCGCAAAGAATAGAGGGTCAAGTGAACTAGAAGTTACAGGACAGTTTTATAGTCTTTTAGCCTTGACCGACCTTATCCAAAAGGCCGGGTGAAACCTGAAGGCCCCCCAGATATGAGAACAGTACTCCATACAAGGGCGGATGAGACCCTTGTATAACTGGAGTAACTGTGAAGAGGAAAAAAAGTCTCGCAGTCTAAACAGAACTCACAGTTTCTTTGAGGCCGCCCTAGCAACCGTTGTGATGTGAGGTTTTTCCAAGACATTTTTTTGTTTATGTTTAAGGCCAAGGATGTTTATATTGTCAAAAGGAGAGAACGAGAGAATCGTCGAAAGAGATAGGAAAGTGAGAAGGTCTTAGTGAGGGAGATTTGTAGAAGTTGGGTTTTTAAAGAATTTAAATTTCACAAGTTTGCGACGACCCCACCCAAATTCTATCCAGAATCAGCGAGAATTGGAATCGGAAAGATTAAAGCGAGAGCATCTGAAGTAAAGGAGCAGAATTGAAATGAGTTTGAAAATGAAGGGTCGAGTCATCGGCATATTGATGTGGGATAGAGCTAGATGTGACAGACGAGAAGATTCAAATGAAAAGTAGAAAATAAAGTAGGGAGATAAGACAAGAACATGAGGAACACCACTAATTGGACAGAGAAAAGAAGAAGAAGTCGCCCATCAACAACAGCCGATATTGGGCGATTTGAAAGAAAGCAGAAATAGTAAGCAAGAGAAGGAGAAAATCCAAAGGAGGGGAGCTTGAAGAGAGCAGTGACGCGTGCCATACCGGTCAAATGCTTTGGATATGTCAAGCGCCACCACGCAAATCTCCCGTAATTCCTGAGGGTGGAAAACCATAAAATCTGTTAGATAGGGAAAGTATATCACCAGTAGACCTCGAGCGCCAAAAGCCGTACTGGCGATCGGGAAGAAGGGATGAGATTCCAGATGGTCTAAGAAATGAGAGTGAGAAGAGTTTCAAAGATCTTAGATAGAATAAAAGTTAGAGATATAGGGCGATAGTTAGAAGGATCAGAGCGGCTTCCTTTTTCGGAATAGGTGGACATATGCGCGCTTTCCAAACACTGAGGAAAGTGTAGTATTGAGCATAGAGAATATAGATGAACGAGGGGCGGTTACATAATACCTCCCTCAAAACTCGGAGGGAATAACCTACGGGCCACCCGACTTCCTAACGTTCATAGATTTCGGGAGCCCATGCACCCGATTCAAATTTAATCTCAGGCAAAGGCATAGAACACCTGAGAACGAGAAGAGGGAGGAAGAGGAATGAACAAATCGCCAGAGGTTGAAAGTTAGAAGGAAAATAGCGAAAGGCCGAAGAGATTGGCCTTGTCAGTTGGAGAGAGTTAGAAACAGAACCATCAGATCGAATAAGTCGAGGTCAAGAGAAAGGTTAGATTTATCAGAAAGTGTGAAGATGTTTTGGCAAGAGAAGCCAAGAAAGATTTATCAGATAGCGCAGAACAAGGAGAAAAGTATAGCGCACTTTCGTTTATTGAAAGTCCGCTTTGCTCTCGTCGAAGAGTTTCCCTGCAACGATTTCTAGCTGAATGAAAAATTTAGCCAAACGGAGTGGATAAGAACGGAAAGAGAACAGAGAATTTCCACCCCCGTTACGGCATTGTCCATAGCCTGAATGGCCAGAGAGCGGCAATTACA
>JABUQX010082885.1:0-27500 GCA_015478945.1 Trachelipus rathkii | reverse complement strand
TTTCAACATAGTCTATGCGCAGGGTTTATTTTTCGACATAGTCTATGCGCAGGGTTTATTTTTCGACATAGTCTATGCGCAGTGTTTATTTTTCGACATAGTCTATGCGCATGTTTTTTTTTCGACATAGTCTATGCGCAGGGTTTATTTTTCGACATAGTCTATGCGCAGGGTTTATTTTTCGACATAGTCTATGCGCAGTGTTTATTTTTCGACATAGTCTATGCGCATGGTTTATTTTTCGACATAGTCTATGCGCAGTGTTTGGTTTTCGACATAGCCTATGCGCGGTGATTGTTTTCCGACATAGTCTGTGCGCAGTGTTTGTTTTTCGACATAGTCTATGCGCAGTTTTGGTTTTCCGACATAGTCTATGTGCAGTGTTTATTTTTCGACATAGTCTATGCGCAGTGTTTGTTTTTTGACATAGCCTATGCGCGGTGATTGTTTTTCGACATAGTCTATGCGCGGTGTTTATTTTTCGACATAGTCTATGTGCAGTGTTTGTTTTTTGACATAGCCTATGCGCGGTGATTGTTTTTCGATATAGTCTATGCGCAGTAGTTGTTTTCGACATAGATTTTCAACATAGACATAGTATATGCTCAGTGGTTGTTTTTGACATAGTTACTGCGCACTAGTGTATTATTTCTCATTCGTTCCATTCTTTCTCGATTTGTTCTTTCTACTATCAATATGGACATCATTCAAGACTTAGATCTGAAAGAGGCTGCTGATTTTCAAGACCTAATGCCTACAGATCTTTCAGGAGAGGAAATATCTAGCCTCAAGTCAAGTCTTCTTAAAGACTTGGGTCCTCTTAGGTTAAAAAGGGGACACTTAAGAAGAAAACTTACTCTCTGTTGTAAACACTTTCCTATAGAAGAGGAAGGTGATGAGGACTCTCCCACCTTTTACGATCCAGTTGTTGTAAAAACTGTATTTGAAAAGGTGACAACAGTCATGAGTGAAATTAAAGCTCAAGACACCATCATTGAAAACTTAATATTGGGGGCTGAATATACGAAAGTTGACCAAGCCATACTTGACGAAGAACTTACAGCCACTGATACCTACCATATTAAGATGGCTAAAGCGCTTCACTTGTTAAAAGACAAGTATGGTTATAATTCGGATTCAAGAAAGTCGTCTAGTGCCTCTTCAGAGAAGTCAAACTCAAAGGAGAATTGCTGTCATTATCCTTCTAGCTTAAAGATTCCTGCATTAAAGTGTGGAGATTTCTCGGGAGATAAAGACAAGCATTCTTTCCGCTCTTTTCTCCAATCTTTCAATAACGTATATGGAGAGAGAAGAGACATCTCAAAGGCCATCAAACTTCAATATTTAAAATCACATTTGAAGGGATATGCTCTGAAGGACATTGAGTTCTTGTCAGGCACGGATGACAATTATGATGTTGCCTTAACCATCTTAAAGGAACATTATCTAGATAAAGCATTCATTATTGACTCTATTTTACATGAGTTAGATTCGGCTCCGCCTCTTGACGGAAGACAGTTGGAACCTGTCCGGTCTTTCATTTTAAAGGTTCGTGCTAACTTGAAGGAACTTAAGGAACTTGGAGTTGACTTTTTTCAAGAGGATTCATCCGGTTGCAAGTTAATAAGTCATATCGTGGTTGATAAGCTTCCTATTTCATTTTTGAGAGAGTTGAAGCTGTCTACGAAGGAACAATATCCTTCCATCAACCTTATATTCAAAGAACACAATCAAATTATTCATAATATGGAAAGATTTCGAACTCCAAAATCTTACACTCAATCTCCCTCTTCTGGTTCTTCTCGTTCTTCTTTTGATTCAAAAAGGAGAAACAGAAATTTGAAAAAGTTTCCTTCTGTACCATCTGAACAGAGTCATACTTTCAATACATCTAAAGGTGATAGTGTGAATAAAAAGACATCATCTCCATCTTCGTCAAATATTCAAGCATCTTCTGAAATTAAATGTAAGTTGTGCAGTGGGAAGCATTTCCTTTCAGAATGCACAGTTTATGAATCTCCTAAGGCCAAAAGGGACAGATGTGTTGTGCTTAAGCTGTGCAGCAACTGTTCCAGCTTGAAACATATGGTGGATAAGTGTCCAGCAAAAACACTCAACCTTAAGTACCCTTGCTTAAATTGCAAGAGTAGAAAGCATCTCACAGCTCTTTGTCCATCTGAAATTCGTACTCAACATCGGAACAACAATCGAAAAGATGCCGATGAAGAAAGTAATTCTGGTATTAGCAACCACTTGTGTATCAATACCGGACAGTCATCTGCCTCCCAAATCTTACCTACCATCACCATCACAGTAAGACACAAGAATAAGTCTGTGCCTGTTCGTTCATTAATCGACTTAGGTTCACAGAGAACCTATGCTAGTCCAAGATTGCTCAATAAATTCGACATCAATTGTGAGCAATTACCCAAGATTGACAATCCCATCAAAACCTTCATCGGAGAGCAGGTTCGTTCTTCTTATTTGGTTGATTTGGATCTCAACTGTTGTTGTGATTCATTTATATCAATTCCTGTTCTTGTAGACCCTTCTTTAGATGTGGGTTTTACTGTTAATGGACTGGCATCTGCTATTTGTAGAATTTCGTCAAAATACAAAGTAGCTGATAACTCATTTGTAGGTCCTTATGGGGACTCTGTGAATAACATCGACCTTTTGCTTGGCACTGACACTCTTTGTCATATGAGGCACTTCCAAATGGTAGAATGTTTGGAAGGAAGTGCTATTTCAACTTGTTTCGGTTTAGTTCCTTTCGGTCCTGTGGATTCTTTTCTACTTCCACATCAAAAAGACTTTCTGTACAGAAAGCAGTCTGTTAACTCATCACGAGAACATGATGAGGAAGATTCATGACTAACAATGTCTGTCTCTTCATTGCCCTACCAATTTGTCAACGCTCCTCAAACCCTCGTAAACTCAATTCTAGATCCCCATCCTTCCTACCCTGATGTCATCGATCTTTCCTCGAATCAAAAGGATACTGAACTTGGTCTGGAGCATCTGTACAGTCTGGAGTCCATGGGAATTCAGGAAGAAAAAGATTATGGTACTACTGACAAAGAATTTATAACTAAATTCCACAACTCCATTCAATTTATCGATGGAAAGTACCACATCGAAATCCCTTGGATTCAGGATTTGCTGCATCAAGTTCCATCCAACTATAATGTTGCTTTAAGTACACTAAAACGAGTCAAGAATCGTCTCAACAATCAGGGACTCGACAAAGCATACAGTGATGTCTTTAAAGAGCAGCTGAAAAACGGCATAATTGAAATCATCAAAGTATCTCCGAAGGACTTCCATAAATATGTATGGGTTCCCCACAGGCCTGTCATAAGAATGGCTGATCAGGTATCAACTAAGATAAGACCTGTATTCAATTGCAGTCTTCGTACAAAAGGAGCTCCTTCTCTTAATCAAGCTTGTTATCCAGGTATAGATTTGTTGGTTCCCCTTCTTCGTCTTCTTTTAGCTTTTAGAACCAATAAATATGTGGTTGTTGCGGACATTTCTAAAGCTTTCTTACAAATCTATCTCAAGCAAGAAAGTGACCGTAACAAGTTTTGTTTCTTCTGGGAAGAAGATGGCAGGCTTGTTACTTATCGGTACGCAACCATCATATTCGGACTTGCTGTTTCTCCCTACATTTTGGGAGCTGTTATTAGACACCACATTCAGAATAACTATCCTTATGATTTAGTCTCTCGTCTTCTGATAAATAATCTTTATGTAGATAATTTTATTTACACTCACTCGTCCCCAGAAGTACTGAGAAACATTTACACCACATCAGTTCAAAGAATGAAGGAAGGAGGATTCAACTTGTGTTCTTGGAACACTAACCATTCAAATCTTAAGGCTCAAATAAAACAGGATAACATGTTTTCTTCCCATAACTGCGAAGAGGAAAAAGTTCTAGGTTACCTTTACCATCCTGGTAATGACACCCTAAGACTCGCAGACTTTGAGTTATCATCAGTCAGTTCAAAAAGAGATCTGCTCTCTCAAGTTAATAAAATCTTTGATCCTCTTTCTTTGTTTCTTCCTGTCACATTGAGAGGTCGACTTTTGATGAGGCGTATATGGGAAAAACAAATGAGTTGGGATGACTCTATCGATCTTGAAATAAAGGAGGATTGGGAAAAATTAAGGGCCGATCTTGACTCTCTTAAGAGTTTATCGTTCAATCGTTTTTGTTTTGATACCTCATCGACTAATGCAACCCTTAACATCTTTTGCGATGCTAGTTCAAAGAGCTATGGATTTGCGGCTTACATCACCTCCCCAGAACAAGGTCCTTCGTTAATGTGGGCCAAATCTAAAGTAGCTCCTCTCAAGGGAAAAACCCTTCCTTGTTTAGAGCTTTTATCCATCTTTCTGGCGCTTAAATGCCTTCCGCAGATCGTGACTAGCCTACAAGAGGTTGAATTTAGTAAGGTCAACGTCTTCTCTGACTCCCAAATCGTTCTTGCATGGGTAGCTGGAGGAGGTAGCAGGACAAAACAAATTTTCGTTCGGAATCGTATACAGGACATTAAGAGTATGGTTTCATCTATGAGAAACGATAATTTAATACCGATCTCATTTAACTACGTCAAAACAGATGAAAACCCTGCAGATCTTATAACTCGTGGTTTGTCCTGTCGCGAATTCATGAAGAAGCTCGAACTATGGAAGAATGGACCAGCTTGGCTTAAACACGACCAAGTGTATTGGCCTAGTTATCAGCAAACAAGGAGTGTACAGGAAGGGCTTTCAACTACCTTCACAGTCATTCAAGCCCCACCTCCTCCTATTATTGACATGACCAAGTATTCTTCCCTTTCAACTTTGTTAAGAGTATGTGCTTTACTCTACAAATTCGGCACATCTTCCATCGATCCTACTGAAAATGATAGGAAAGCTCGACTTTTCTTGCTCAAGATTATGCAACAAGAAAGTTTTCCTGTCGAACTTCGTTTTTTGAGAGAGATTCAATCGGGATCAACTTCTTCAAAACCACCTGATTTAGTTTCTCGCCTGAACTTCTTTTTGGACGATTTGGGTCTTATAAGAAGTAAAGGACGGTTGTCTCGCACTAACTACTATAGTTTCGAGATAGTCAATCCGGTAGTCCTTGGCAAGTCCCATCATCTTACCACCCTGATTGTCAGAGATGCACATGTTTCTTGTAAACATCTTGGCATTCAAGCAACTTTGACCTTCATTCGTTTAAAGGGCTACTGGATAACTTCAGCTCGTCATACAATAAGAAGAGTTTTATCGGAATGTGTGACTTGTACAAAATTCAACAGCTTTTCTTATTCTTATCCGAAATTTACTAATTTCACAAAAGCGCAAGTCAATTTCTATCGTCCTTTCTCAAATGTTGGAGTGGATTTTACTAAACATTTTTTCATTAAAATTAAAGGATCCACCCAACCTCAAAAAATGTATATTCTTCTTTACACCTGCCTCAATATTCGTTGTGTTTATTTGGATCTTATCCCAGATATGTCTGCTAGGGCATTCGTTCAATCGTTCCAACGCTTTGTAGCTAGGTTTGGAGTCCCTGAATTTTTATATAGCGACAATGCCCGGTCCTTTAATAAAGGTGCGGATGCTCTCGAGCAGTTTGTTGTATCAGAGGTGGGTTCCGAATTTTTGCGTAAAAATCACATTAAACATATCCGCATTCCCCTATACAGCCCTTGGATGGGAAGTATGTGGGAAAGGTCAATTCGGACTGTTAAAAATTGTCTCTATAAGACTGTTGGACGTAAAAATTTGGAATATTTCGATTTCACAACAGCATTGGCAGACATTGCTAATGCTATCAATTCGAGGCCATTAACATATACTTCTTCGGATAATGATATAGTGCCTCTCACTCCTAACTGTTTTTTAAAACCGTTAGCTAATTCAAGTATCGTATTAAATGAGCCCATTCCTACCGATTCCCCTTCAAGAGAAGAACTAATCCAATCCCTTAAACGATCTACTGAAATATTCGAAGACTTCCGGACTCGGTGGTATAATGAGTATTTATTAAGTTTGAGAGAGATGGGAAAAGACCTCTATCAAGTCTCATGGAAAAATAGGGTGAAAGTAGGAGACATCGTACTTATTAAAAGTCCGGTCAAAGAGCGACCATATTGGCAAATGGGCATTATTCAACTGCTTATTTATGGAGATGATAATAAGGTTCGCTCAGTCCAGGTTCGAACTCCTGGAGGTCAAATGAATGTTTACCCCATAAAGCATTTATTCCCTTTAGAGCTATCATTAACACACAGTGGAAATCAAGTCAAATCTCAAGGAAATAGTTCTGCTTCAAATTCAATGGTTCCATTACCACCACCATCTCAGCAAGTAACAATTCCTGCCCCTACCACAATTAATGATACTCCCGCGGTTGCAAATTCATTGCGTCCCAGAAGGAAAGCAGCTATAGTAGCACGTTCGAAATTTTTGAATATCGGTAATGAATCGGAATCGGAATCGGAATCATCCGAGAGTTCTGATTAATCAAATTCTTTTGTTTTGTTTTTTGTTTTTTTTAAATGACACGAATTCGTCGAAATCCGTGCCATCGCCCCCGCCCAGTGTATTAAAATTGGAATGCGAATCGAGAGCTTAAAATATTTCGTAATGAAAGTTTGCGCTTAAATATGCTTTTGGTCTCAAATTCGTATGCATTTCAATTATTAACTCTTTGCCAAACTATATTTATCCTTAAAAGATGTTATGTGTTTTAAATTGTAAATATTGGAATCGTGAACCGTAACACTTTTGAGGAACTTAAATAGCTGGAGTTGATATGCTGGAATCATTATTCAAAATCAAGGCTTTTTCGTTTGAAACCTCGTGCTGTTAAGTCGCTAATCGAACTCGTCCTGTAAAAAAGTTTATTAATTTCTGTCGTTCGAAAGAAGTGGATGCTTTTAAATAGAACTCCCTTCCTACTTTTGTTAAGTGTTAGTTATAAAAAAGTGTTAAATCGTATAATCACTAAGGCCTTATAAACCGTGATTAAATGTAACTTCATCAAGTGCATTGTAACGCTTTTTATTTTCATTAAACTAACGCTTAATCTTCAAGTCAACTTTATCTTCGTATCTTCGTAAATTAATAGTCAATCGATGCGTAAAGGAATTATTTACTACCTATACTAAGAGGCCGGTGGTATTAACTAATTACACCGGTGTTGAAACTAACAATTTCAAATTCCTTTTGGACTAATTGGATAAGAAGTTTCAGTTTATCAACAAGTAAGTTTGTTACGTTCCTTTTTTTATAGGTTGATAATTCCATTTATTTGTGCATTAAAACACATAACATTTATCAATTCAAAGTTTACTGTCGTAAATTTATTATTCTTAACTCGAATATAATAACTACGTTGGTATTAGGGTTGTATCTGTAATTATTCTACTTGCATAGATACAATTTTAATATATATAATATATATATATATATATATATATATTATATATATATATATATATATATATATATATATATATAATATTATATATATATATATATATATATAATATATATATATATATATAATATATATATAAATATTTTTACTATATATATTAATATATATAATATATATATATTATAATATATAATATTATATATATAATATTATATAGGAATATATATATATATAAATTATATATATATATATATATATATATATAATATATATATATATATAAGGATTGATTTTTAATTATAAAAAACTTAAGAGGGGGGAAATTTCTAAACAAGATTTTTTTCTAGCAAGAATCGTTCTAAAGTATGACTCTTGAATTGATCAACATTTTTACATTCGAGAAATTTTGACAAAGTTTCAATTTTTTAATTTTATTATTTCTGTATATTTATTTTTTTATATTTTTTATATTTTTTGCGATTCACGATAAGTCACGAATTTTAATGAAAATTTTTTTTTGAGAAAATAAATGTTTTCGACTGACCATTATACGTACAGTATAATTTTTAATTGTAAATTTACTTGGAGAATATTTTTCTACTGACGATGCAGTATTTAACTACCTACATTTTCAATTAAAACTTCGTTATCAAAGTTTCATAATTAAATTTTCATTTACTAATTTTGCAAATTTACTACCTTGACGTTTCTGTTTACTTTTTATGTTTTAATTTTAATTTTCCATAATTTAGCGTATTTGCTTACTTTTAATAAGTTCTATATTGGAAATTTTTTACCTTCCCTTTTTACCTTTAATATTTTGATTTTTTGGATTTTTACCATTGGAATTTATTATTCAAATTTTTTTCTTTTCGAATTTTGTTTGCAAACTTTACATATAAGTTTTTACATCCAAAGTGTGCGATTTTACAGTTTGTATGTTTAAAAAAATTTAAAAAAAATAGTTTAAAGGGTGTTTATTAACTAGAGTGTTTGACAATATTAATACTTTTATTTTCCCCGAAAAAAAGAGTAGATAAAAAGAAAAGTTCAAACATCTCGTAGATTCTCCATTCCTAAGCTTTGAAAAACTGGACTAATTTTAAATCGAAAAAATAAGGGAAAGCAATCTCAAAAGATTTTCAACGCTGATGTTACAAGTTTTGCGACAGAAGCAAACTTGTAACAAACGTGGGCTGAAAGAATTAATTTGAGATCTTACGAACTATTCTATATAAAATATTATAATATTATACATTGAATTGTTCTAACTTGAACAACACCAGAAAAAGAGGCTAAGTCAATATATAATTTTACAACATTTATCAAAAATGACAATACGAATCAAAACACATAAGCCTTTTTTCACTAAATCTGAAAGGTAAGAAGGGTGGCCGAAGCCGTTACATTGGGATTCCTAACGTTTGTCAGAAGCTTTAACACAAAAATATATACCTATGGTAAAATCCTATGATAACTTTATAACGATGTGAAATTTGATGTTTCTCTCCCCAAATAAACAAAAAAAAAAGTATCTAGGGGAGCCTACTGGAATTTGGGATGTCACTTCCATAAGAGTGATGATACCCTAAAAAAAAGGGAATTTGAAATCAGTCTTAAGGATAGATTTCGTAAAAAAAAAAATTTACTTTAATACTGCATTTTAAAAAGAATCTCGTAGAATCTTTCAACGGTGGAACTCGGGAACGCAAGCTAAATTGGACGAAGTTCTTTCTACAAGCAGTATGATTAAAAAGAGTGAGGCTTCGATCGCTACCTCACCTTTTATACTAAACGGAGAGGTTGACAACGAGTAATTAATTGAAAAAACATTAATTTGAATTACTAATGCTAAAATTATGAATTTAATGCCAAAAGATAGCAAATTTAGAAAAAAAAAAAAAAAATCTATATATTTTATAAATAATTCGTTAAATAAATTAATGTAGATTTTTTATAAAAATCATCAAAAATTCACAATAGAAACCTTTGGAAATGATCACCTGTTTAAAACGTGTGATTTCAATTATCATAGAGAATTAATTAATAAATTTAATCTTTTAATTAAAGATAGTTATCAATTTAATCTAGATTCAAAGCAATCAGTAAATTCTCCTGATTATTTTGATTTTAAATTTGGACTTGTGGAACAAATATTAACGGTATAACATTTGGAATCAAATTATGAAAAAGTGAAAGTTCAAAACTATGACCTCAAAATTTGACCTTCCCGTTCAGGGAGGTCAAAACCTATACTTTACAGATTTGAAAAATTGATAGTTAATGTCAATTGATGTATGTAACAAGTCCGACACTCTTGAAGTTACGGTGGTAACGAGGAGGGGGGGAAACTTTCAAAAGATTTTGTTTTCAAATTTTGAAAGCCTATTTTTTAGAGGTCAATTAATATATTCATAAAATAAAAAATACAAGATAGATTACTTTTAAATTTTTAGATTATAGTTTAGTATGTGCAGAATGACTGAGGAAATTCTTGAACCCTTAAACTTTGGTTGAGATTAAGAAATATTATGCCGGTTAGAGAAAAACTTTTTATTCTTAAACTTGACAAAAAAAATTATACTATATATATATATATATATATATATATATATATATATATATATATATTAATATATATATATATATAGTATATATATATATATATATATATATAATATATATGTTTTAGGGGTTCCTCTGGATATTTTAACTTTAAATTTGGCACACACACACTCTTATGAGTGTAAGTAGGTGCCTTTTTGAAGGAAATTTTAAAAAAATGAAAGGGGGGTTTAGCCCCTAACCCATTTTTAGGTTAAAGGTAACCCAGGGGTCTCAAACTGAGACTTTTACTCAATCAATATTGTAATTTTCAAAGGTGTAGCCCTATTATAACAGGTACTTTACTCCTGTGAAAAGAGTAAAATTTAAGAGGCTATTTGTTACTTAAAAAATAATTTGCCCTTTTCTAAGTTGGCTAACTTGCGTAATAAACAATATTTTTAACGAAAAAATTGCGAGTAGGGGTGCAACTTGATGTACTTTATAATAAAATAGTTAAATTTTAAATAAATTGTGATTTAATAGTTTTTCTTGAATAACTTCAAGAATAAGTACAAAAATCAAATGTTCTCTTTATGATACATTGTTAAGAACTATATCCAGCTCTGGAGCAAGCACCATTTTAAAAGGACATTTAATAGTAATTAGAGCCAATTTCTTGATTGCTTTAAATTTCTAATGGAATATATATACAACGAGTATGAAAGAATTTTCACTCGAATTTGTAAAGGATGACGTCATCACCGCAGTGATAGCTTGTCAACCGAGAGTCTACGGTACTTTGGTTTTTTATGTGCCTGGTACCTGACCAAATAACAATTTTATAATAATAAATTCTAATTTCTATATATAAATTGATTATTAAAATTAAAATTTTGTAACTGATGAAAACGATGTGAGGGGAGTGTGGAAAGAACACTTCGAGAATCTGCATAATATTGGCAGTAAGGAAGAGGTGATAGTGAATGTGTGTGGGTTTGATTGTGTGCAAGAAGGAATATGTATTTTGGATGAGTTATGAGCAAGAGGAGTAATGGGATTAGAGCTGAGAAAGCTAAAGATGGTAAATCTGCAGGTATAGATGAATTACTGGGTGAAATAATCAAGAATGGAGGCAAGATCGTGATTGATTGGATTTGAAGTTGTGTAATAAAGCGGTTATGGAGGATATAGTTCCAAGGGATTGGAGGAGAGCAGTAATAGTATCCTTATATAACGGGTAGGGAGATAAGAGGAATGTAGGCCCGTATTTATAAATCAACTTTGAAAAACGTCTTGACTTTCCGTAAAGGTAGCCACAGAGCTGATATTGGATATGAAATCTTAAAAAAAAATTGCTATTTATAAACCACCCTTCCTTATTCGGGATTACTTATCTCGTAAGGACACTATGTTTTTAATTATGTGGTGTATATTAAACTCGTATAACAACTCACATGAGTATTACGATCATCTAGACAACAAAATAGACTCCATAACCATATCAGAGACAAATCATAGTAAATGCAGTAACATAGAACATTATATCACAAGCAAAATGAAAAAAAATATTTTATAGTAATATATTTGTGAGAGAATTTATAATATTTATTATGTAAACATCACACGAGAAAAACTAAACACGTATAGCTACTAAAGAAATATATATAAATATCTAACATTAGGTGCAGGAATCTTTAATGAAATAAGCATTTAATTGTTCATTAACATAATGAATGAGACAAAGAATGATTTTTGTACTCTACATGTGTCTATTTATATATCTTCTTCACTTCTGCATAAAACTTGACGATGATTCTAGCGACAATATATAGTCAAGTAATACATGCGTGTAAACGATCCTATGAGGCTCGAAGATGAAATATATATTTATATAAAATTACTAATACATGGTGCCAACACACACTTTTATGATTTTTTGGGTCTATTTTATTTTTTTTCTTCGAAAAATCCGACGAATATTGCACACAGAAAGACTCACAAATAATTTCACTTTCGTGGGAGTTCAGAGATAAGAAAATGTTCACCTTAAAATTATTGTGTGTGAAGGAGGATTAATATCTTACACGAAAATAATAATATAAACTATATGAAATATTTTCAGTGATATATTCATATTATATTTATATTTTCCATATATTACTGAAATAAAACTTTACAATTATTCTTACAAAGAAAAATAACAGAACATATACTATTTGATAATCACAGTAATATAAAATTGATACTATTATGATGGCTGTAGACACTCCTCCACAAAGAGAGAAATATATATATATACAGTTTTTATATAGTCCTATTTAGATTGTTTTCTCACAAATGGTCACCACGAGTAGGCCTTACAGAAAATTGACTAAATAGACAGATATCGAGTGTATCATCGACCGTAGAGCAGTTTTATCAAAAACTTGTCTCAAAAGCAATCCGCAAAATATATGTGTGTGGATATATATATGGAATCTCAATTTATTACTTTTCTTACTCACACTGAAAACTACGATAGCATACTAATATGATAAGTTAAGAACTGATGAGACATTCGTGGAATATCAGTGACGTAAGAGACAAACTTCGTCGATACGTGAAGAGAAAAGGACTTCGCCAATGATAAATTTTATCTGTTTTGCATTAGGAAATTATATGAGGGGTAATTTTTTATTTTTCTGCAAGAGTGAATATTGACGATTAGCTAACGATATATAAGAGACTAGGTATAATATTGGTGAATACTATAGAGAGAGTGTAGTGCTGAGAGAGATGCTCAAGTGAAACAAGAAGGAAACTGTTTATGTTATTTTTGGTGAGAATTAAGTGTATTATCATGCACGAAAAACTATACCACGGAATGTTAGTGCGTAACATATGCAAAATCTATCATCATATTGAACAATTTCACAGTGGAATCAGTCGAGTAGAAGAATAATAGTGGTCACTAAAATAGAGCACACAAAAAAATTATTTTTTATATTAGGTTTTATTTGTATTGGTGATCAACAATGCGTATTGATATTTTGTTATTACTCGAAAACACTTTACGATAAGCTACAAGAAAACTAATAACATCTTAGTAGGCATCGGCGTGATAGATTATATAAATATGGTACTAGTAAATGAAGTTATGATATAATGTTTTTTGATGTTTTTGTTTATTCTTTATGTTATATTATTCTCTCTCAGAGAAATACGTACAAACACTAAAAGGTAGGTAATCGAGTTATTTTTATGCCATATTGTATTAAAATCACATAGATTTGCTTCACCACTAATCCGATAATAGGTTATATTTAGTTATTATGATATAGTACTCTCGTAGTATTTGCGAGACAAAAAAAAATAAACGAACTCATAAAAAAGTCAAAACATTCCTTGTGTTTTATTCCTCACAAACTTGAATATAGCTGGCTATTTTAAAGAACGAGAAATCTTAACTTGAAAGCACACATAAGTTAGTTGTTATGTGGCTATCGTAGTTGGTCTTTACGGAATGTGTTTCATCAGGGTATATAACTCCTGAGAAATGTCAGACATTGATATCTCTGAACTCGAATTGCACGTGTCGTTTGTTGCGCATACAATCATAATAATTATGGAGCACGGTGGATCGACTCTCTAGCGTGTGACATCTCGGCAAACACCGAAGCATCTGAAGAGAGTTTATAGTCATTGGTTAGAGAGATTGCAGTGACGCTTTCAGAGATGGTCCGAGCTTGTGTTAGAGAGAATGAGTTGAAACTCGCAGTAATATCGAACTCTAGATATATGAGTGAGCGAGCACGTTTTTCAATATGTAGACTAAGTAGAATAACATCGTCACAGAGTGTAAAAGTATGTGAGATAGTGAGTCGTGACTAGTAGAACAAATGTCTGATATGAAGTTGCAATTTTTTTAGGGATATGTTTGGATAAGAAAAAGGGAAACGGATGATGCAAAGTGTAGTTAGCGAAAGATGTGAATGGCATATAATAATAGGTGTCTGGTAGCCAATTAAATCGATATTATAGTACGCTGGAATGTAAAAGACTAGAGTCTATAGGAGTGACTATAGCTATAAGGTGAGTCTTTATCAGATTTATTAGAGGATATAGTAGTTGTTACCTGTGTTATTGTATATATAGTTAAGCTGAAATTAAGTCTGTAAATATCAAAGATATAGTAATGACTAAAGTATTCAATGTGTTCAGTTATATTCATATGTAGATCAATTATTCATTAAGGTAGTGTACAGTTATATATAATATATATATATATATATAGGTTATGTTTAGTGTTTAAAGCTGACATCATGTAACTAGAGAACCAACAGCACCGGAACAAGTAAGGCATACACATTGTGCATATGGCCCCCATTGGCACAGAAAAAAATAAGACTTTGACCGCCAAAAAAAATAGGGCCCAGGGTGTTAGGGTGTTTAAAACTAACGAATACCCACGGGTAGACAGCCGATTCAGGAGTCGGTCTCTCGGCCTCTAGTTGGACTACGGGGGACTAATCCCCCCCTCGGGGATGGTTCTCCGGAACCCCGCTCCTCTTTGGTCTTGGTTTGTCGCGCGGGGTTCCTCCACCATCCCCTCGGTATTGAAAACATCCCCCCCTCGTCCCCCATCCGGCTGAGCCCCTTAAAAAGGTAAATCCTTTTTTAGGGGGCTCGAGCTGAGCCCCCTATATGGCCATGATATATATATATATATATATATATATATATATATATATATATATAACATATATATTATAGATATATATATATATTATATATTATATACTATATATATATATATATATAAATATATATATATATATATATATATATATATATATATATATATTATATATATATATATATATATATATATATATATATATATATATATATATTATATATATATATATATATATATATATATATATATATATATATATATATATATATATATATATATATATATTTAACACTTTAGCTTTACCGTTATTCATTCGATCATTTATTTAATTTTTTTTTTAATTTAGTCACCCTTCAATTCAGTTTTCTATGTTAATTAATTTTTAAAGGTAACTAAACTAAATGATTTTTTTAAAAAAAATTAAATAAATAATATCTACGATAAAAACTACGATAGCTACAAGAAAACAAATAAAATTCGTGGAATAAGCAACGTAAAGAAAATTTTCTAAAAATGGCAATATAAAATATTTTTTTATTAATTTTTTGGGGCTATTTTATTTTTTTCTCAAAAAAAAACTACGATAGCTACAAGAAAACTAATAACATTCGTGGAATCAGCGTAAGAAAATTGTTCTAAAAATGGCAAAAAAATTTTTTTGATTTTTTGGGGGTATTTTATTTTTTTTCTCAAAAACTACGATAGCTACAAGAAAACTAATAACATTCGTGGAATCAGCGTAAGAAAATTGTTCTAAAAATGTAAAAAAAAAATTTTTTAATTTTTGGGATATTTTATTGTTTCTCGAAACTACGATAGCTACAGAAACTAATAACATCGGAATCAGCGTAAGAAAATTGTTCTAAAAATGGCCAAAAAATTTTTGATTTTTTTGGTTATTTTTTATTTTTTTTCTCGAAAACTACGATAGCTACAAGAAAATAATAAAACATTCGTGGAATCAGGTAAGAAAATTGTTCTGAAAATATGAAAATTTGTTTTTGGATTTTTTTGGTTATTTATTTTATTTTCTCGAAAACTACGATAGCTACAGGGAAACTATTGTTTCTCCATTTTTAAAACAAATTTCTTACGCTGATTCCAAAAAGGTTATTATTTTTTTTGTAGCTATCGTAGTTTTCGAGAAAAAAAAATAAAACAACCAAAAAAATCAAAAAATTTTTTCCATTTTAGAACAATTTCTTACGCTGATTTCACGAATGTTATTAGTTTTCTGGTGGCTATCGTAGTTTTTCGAGTTTTTTGCACTTAGACCTTCGACTTATATAGTATGTTTTGTGTTCGTTTGTTCGTCTGACCGTTCGTTCGTTTGTTTGTTGAACTAATATAAGTCGAAGGTCTAAGTGCAAATTCGAAAATAATTTCGACTTAAAATTTTTTGTGAAATTATTTTCTCTGTGATTTTAGATATTCACCACTTAAAATGACACGTTCTGATTAGACGAGTTGTGTGGAGTTGATGTACAAAGGTTCCGTCTCTATGCGAGATAAATGACAAGTATGCTTGCGATGGCGTTTGGTCATGTGGAAAGATGAATATAGTCGTTTTGGTTAAGCGGATGTACTAGTCAGCGTGCACGTGTTGATGGACCTCGACTGACGTGATACCGAGAGAGAAAGTGGATTGGTCTGTAAGAGTGGTAGATGATGCCAGGAGAGAAAATGTGAAGTTTGGCAGAAGCGAGCGAGAAAAAGGTGCATTATGGAGGAGGAGAAGGCGGGTTTTGTGATGGGTATGGGTATGTGCCCACCTGGCCATTGGATGAAACCCTCACTGACAATTTACCATAGTGAGATCGTCGCGCCCGTGAAGCTTTAAGAGTGGATTTCTGAACTGCCACCTTAGAGTTCTTGACTAATGCGTAATGGTACATAGGGCAGGTGCGTTGTAAGGTTGCGCTGTCTTTTCTCACTTGTCATATTCTTGCACGCATCGATTTTTTCTTTTCACGTTATGCTTGTCAACGGTTACGCATCCTTACTCCGATTCTGAATTAAAAGGATAAGATGAAGAAAGCATATGTACATTAAAATCAGTCTAACTATATATATTAATAAGTATATATATATATTATATAATATAAGTATATATATATATGTCCGCCTTTACGTATATAAGTATGAGAATCGCAAATATATATAATATATATACTATGAGAATATATATATAATATATAATATATACTATATATATATATTATATATATATATATATATACTACAAACGCTATATATATTTCATATAATAATATTAGTATACCACTATTATTTATTAGTATGTTATATATATACATCTCGCTATTCTAATACCCTCATACTATAATAGTATAATATAATAGTGACGTTTCAACGGAAACTGATATAAGTCAAAGGGTACTTATAAGTTATATTGAGTAGGATAATAATACTGCTATAAATCACATAAAGTGAAATAAATATATGTTCAACCATTAATTTCATATGTTCAAATTTTATTTTTATATCGGAAATATTATTGTACTACTTAGACTACTTAACTTTATATATATAGTCCGTGATATAATGGTGCGTCACTATATGACGCATAGTGGGTGATATTTACGGATATGATATTCATTACGTAAAATAAACTATAGTATATAATTATGATAACTATATCACACAATATTGAGATTATAACTTATTATTAACCTCGCATGTTAGTGTGTAATTAGACGTTGAATAAAGTATTGTATTTTATCACACACTATAGTTAAAAAAAAACAGTAATTTAGTTAAATATCTGATTTATTTTAAATATGGGATTGCATATTTTGTATTTAATCTACAACTCTCAGAGTTAAACTTGAAGCAGCTGTATTGTCAACAAATTATGCGGCAAAAGACGAATCAAACAAACTATCGTGAAGCGAATAAAACGTATTCAAGAGGCAGAGATTGTTTCTTGCCAAATCTCCTAAAGAACATCTCACAGAATAAATTTTAGTTTATTCTCATTTGTGTACGATCTGTAATTTGTAATTTCTCTCAAATTTCAAGAGCAGAATGAGGTGATTATTAGATTTTCTTATACATTCTAGGTGTGGTTGAATTACTGAGTCAATTTGTCTTGACCTGGTATACTAAGTGTCGAGTGAGAGTTTACTCCCTCTCTCGATTACGTATATAATCTATGAACATCAGTCGAAGACTGATGTATTTCTAGCCATCAGAGGTATAATCTCGAATTGAATATATATATTTGAGAGTTGCTCGAAGTATCTAAGAGTATGTAAAAGCCACAGAGTGTGTGCTTATATGATACACTATTTCTTATGCATATATTCCCACAGTACGTAGACCTATTAATGAACACTACACTTTAATATTAATTACATCCAGTCGACATCACTGGTGTAATTTGCAATATTATTTATCATCACTAAAAAGTAGTGAGCTCATTAATAATATAATTATATTTGTGATAACTTAGTTATGATGAAGTTATTTTTTGTTGTCGTAATAAGTTACGTACTGGAGTAGTAGCTTACTAGAAAAAAATAATAACCTTGTTGGTATTTGTTCAAATATGCGTTAAGAAATTTGTTTTAAAAGATGGAAAAAAACAATGTTTCCTGTACCTATCTATTTTCGAGAAAATAAATTAATAACCAAAAAATCCAAAAAATCATATATAGTTTAATGTAATTGTTCAGAAGCAGTATCGATTGGTGAGTCTTACCTGATTTCACGAGTGTTATTTAGTTTATCTTGTGTAGTCTGAGCATGATGTTGTCGAGATAATAAGAGTGAGTATATAAAATAGACTCGCCTAACACACTTCTCACAAAAAAATAAAATTATATGTGCAATTAAATATATGATTTAGCAGCAAGAGCAATGTTTCCTTCGGAGCTGTACTCTCCTACTCTTGTGTGATGTTTTATTCTATTGACGGAATTTTATATAATAGAGCTGCTATTCACTAGTATTGATGTTTGCACGTGGTTATTATGTGATCGTTTCATTTGTATAAGCGTAGCAAATTTTTAGGTATATCTCTCGCAACGTACGATTATATGGTATCAGTCTGTCCTTTACTACAAAGAATTTAGGTAGAATGTAGTAGTCTGAATTTGTTTCTTATTCTTTGTAAAGTCGATTTATTTATGTACTCACCAAGTTATAAGGTTTTTGATGTATGTCAATGTAATGTGATTTAGCTCTATATGCACTTCTATAGTGTAATTTGTATATGAGTTCTGAGTTTTATGAGATAGTATATTGAGTATTATCGGATTTTAGTGAAGTGTGAATGATGAAAGTATTTTTATATATATAGTAAGTATTTGCATTAAATTGATTATATATATTATATGATTATTATTGTATGTTTATTATATGTATATTTTTTGATGTGAGTTTGTTGAGGATATATGTATTTTATTATTATTTAAGTATATAATAGTGGATTATGGTAAATGTTGGTTTGTTGGATTATTAGTATATAGTTATTTATTGTCTGTAGTGTATTTGTTATTGTTATATTTGATATTATTTAAGTAGTATTTAGCTTTCTGTAAGCTTGTATTATTTATATTTTAAAATTATTGAGTATATATTGTATATATTTTAATTTTGAAAAAGTATTAGTTATCTATTTGAATTTGAGTGAATTATGTATTATTATTCATTTTATAAATTATTATTTTATGGATTAATTATTGAACATTATAATATTTTGAGGTCTGGTGTATTAAGGAAGTGAGGTGGACTATTTATTTTTTAGATTATTATTTTGTTTGTGATTGAGTAGTTAGATGATATATAAACCAGTATATGTATTAGTTTTATTGGATTTGACTGTAGGATGTATTTAATCATTATGTACACAGATGAATATTTTATGTATATTATAATATATGAGATGAGTATTATAGCTCATTTTTTTTTATCTTTGCATATAAAAGGAGTCAATTATGTTAGATATATTATATTATTCTTATGCATTAAGAAGGTGAGTCGTATGACGCGAAGTGATGTAGGTTTCTATTACTAACCTATGGTGAATAATTCTCAGTTACTGCGAGTAAGTTTTATTTTATTTAAATGTTATCTATGTTGCTAAGAGATAATGTTATTTATATATGTATGAGAAAATTATACGTGACTTTCTGCCGTTATATAGAAAGTACATTTTTTCACAGCCACGTACGATTCGTCATACCTAGCGCAAAGAGAGCTCCCACGATATACGTAGAAATATGTGAGACAGTCACGGAAAAGTGCTGCAAGAAGTGCGTGAATCGATGATGAAAGACACAGATTCTCTAAACGTCATTCTTTATCTATAATTATAATTATTTTTACTTAGCGCTAAAACTGGATTTATGGCAAAGAGAAGTATATTACCCGATCCTGGGTATGACCTGCGTGTTTGTGAGTAGATAATAATATTAATTACGAATCGTTTCATCGAAAAACATGGGTCGAAGGAATTAAATTTCAACCTGTTATTTCCGCTATTTGATTCGGACGACGAGGCAAAAACGCGCAGGGCGGATCATTCTCTAAGTATCTATAAGATAGTCATCAGCAATATATCTCATAGCTAAGTAAAATGCTGTGCTGATCGACGAGGTACAGAGGGCTGAAAGTGCACGGATGTGAAATATCACTATAGACTCTATAAAGCCAATTAGTGTGTATGTGCAGTGATATAGGCGCTATATGTTGCGAGGTAACTAGTTTTCAGCTCTCATGATGTCGTTGAGTTCACTCGCGTAGCGCTTCTATAGCACGCATGATAGTTATGATATAGAGTGAGTACACTAGATGTGTAAGAGTAAGACAATACACAGAAAAGGCTTATATATAAATCGTAGGTGTGGCACGTTGTGTGTGAGTTTAGGAATTATACACTCAGGTATGAAAGCGCGATATATCATAAAAATAATCTGTTCATGATGATATTTCACACGGTATAATCACACCTGTTAAAATATTTTGATAAAATATTAGAGAGAGTGTTATTGACTCTGTAGGTGATGCTTTGAAACCTTTCACTGATCTGAGACGTGATCTCTTTCTTGGCAAATATAATATGAAAAAATTATAATTTCTCTTGTATGCATATATATGTGACAGAAGACCTGTTAAGCACACTAAGTTATTGATACTGCGTTGTTGATGCTCTGATTACGTTTCGCTAAGATGTGTGTCAAGGTGACAAGATATAGAAGCCCGACCACGAACAATTGATTATTTAGTGCTGAATATAAGTTCTTCTCCTCTCTTATTTTAAGACAATACATGTTGTTGGTCACTCTCGCTGTTCTGATTAGCGAGATTCTCGGACATCGAATTCTTAAAAAATGTTGATCAAAATCTATGTATTCTCGTTAAGAGTTTTGCACTTTTTATTCTTTAGTTTAAGAGATATGCTACCAGTTTATAATCATCTGTGAGTTAGTGCTTATAATATTTGTTTTATGTAAGTAACATAGAGTTGTGTGATCACTAACAAACATTCTAAGCTTAAATATGCGATCATGTGTTTAATTATGATTCTCGATGTATGGTTTTATTCTTGTCACAGAAATCGAAGATAGATTCTTTGTGATATTATACCATATACGACCTATACTGCGTTCCGTGTGTGATGAGCGTTGTGTCAATTGCAATGAACTAACTGGCTGCAGAGAATATGACCTGTAGACAGTACGATATCTCACATCTTGAAAAAATACTGCATTCTTCAGCTAGTATTATAAGAAGAAATATGATTCTACCCAATCATACGTTTCTATAGAATAATATTGTGAGATTGGATAAATCATAATTCCGCACGAATGCCCTAAAATGATATTGTAGCTGTCAAAGCACACTGGAGACATAAATTTAGTCGTGTTGTATATCAATCACTCGTAAAAATCTGTATATGAGTAATATATCTATATGTGTGAACATAGTTTATTGACGCTATCACTCAGTCAAAAACACTAACTGTGTGCTTTATATTATAACACTCCACAAAGTGCACAGAGTAGATTAGGTATAGTAGAATTAAAAATAGCAATTAATGACGAGTATGTATACTGAAATATTATAGAAAATGAAAACGTTACATAGAATGGTTGGAACTAGTTTTTTGAGACTCCTTTCTAAAGATCATTGAAAGATCATACACGGAATAAAATAACCCATTTGTCTCGCGTTTCATGTAGACACTTTTCGCTCAATGCGTGTTATGAACTATCTTAATGGAATTCCCTGTATGAAGTTCTTCACTCTAATCTCGCAATATCTTAATCCACATGTACATCTACACAGACACACACTCTAATGCAGCGTCACACTCGAAAATTCCACTCATGCCACCTAGAAATGAGAGAAAAAGAACAAAAAGAAATAATTGATTATATATTGTGATATACACAAAGATATTATCACGAAGACCAATTGAGCCTATAAGGAGTATTCCTAAATACAACAATATTAAGAAACGTCGAATAGGTATTGCCATAAGTAACTGCATACTGAGCTGCGAATACTGATCTATATGCACTTAAACGCATAACTTACATTCTCAAACAACACGAGACACACGTTTAAATGAGCATATCCACCATCCTCCTCTCATTCCTGACAATCGATAAAGAACTAATCATTCAGAACTATTCTATAGGACAAAGAACACACAAATTTTCCTCGACTTCATAAAACACAAACATACGTCGTGTGAAAAGCAACAACCTCCATATGATATAATAAAATTCGCTCCGTATATCTCACAATTTAAAAGTTTCTATAATTTATGCATATGCACAGAAATTATACTATAGATAATCTGTATCACATAATACGGAATCGAATATATCTGCACATTTATTATATGTAATATAAAATAACACAGAGGTATTTAATCATAATGAGAGCAAATTACGTTTCATATAAAAAAACCGGTATATCGTGTAGATATAGAATAAATTATATCTGTGCCTAGAATTGAAGAATAAGAATATATTAATCTAGATAATACTTTTATAATATAATAATATATTATATAATATATATATAAATAATAATAATAATATATTTAATATATATAGTTAATATTATATATATATACTATATATAATATATATATATTTGAGGAAATATTATAGTCTATATATATCATATATTATTTCCATATATAATATAAATAATATATTAAATATATATATATAATTATATGGTAGATAACTAATTCATATAATTATAACATTTGTTAATATATATATACTCAGAAAATATATCAAATATTAATAATTTTGAATATTCACTGACTCTTGAAAAGAGGAGTAGAGTTGTAATATTTATGATAATCTCTTTAGACAGTATTATTATAATAAAACAAAAAATTAGTTATTATACATATATATATATATATATATAGTATTAAATAGTATATATATATATATATATATATAATATATATAGTATATATATATATATAAGTATAAACTTATATATATATATATATATAATATAAATTATAATATATATAATAATATAATATATATATATATAATATAGTATATAGTTAAATATATAAGATATAATTATAAATATATACTGCAAAAAAGTCGTTCTGTTCAGTTAGAAACTATATGACAATTACTGGAGGATCGACTCGTGCTTTTTCGCGTATCAATTATGTTAATTTGAAAATTATTAAGTATTAGACTAAGTACTACTTATATAATATATCTAAAAATAAAATATATAATCGTAGTGACTTATAATAGTATAACTTATATATAATATGATATATAATATCATATAGTAGTATATATAATATTCGTTTTTATGATTTAAAATTAACAACACCGTAGTACAGCTAGCCGCAAAGATATCAGTTCGTCAGTGTGTCTCTCGGCCTCTTAGCGTGGACGACGGAAGGGGACTTCCTCCACCTTCTGTCCCCAATCGGCTCGAGCCCCCTACTGTAACATATATGTTTTTAGGGGCACGTGTATATAAAGAGACGAGTTCAGTATACCAGAGCAGAATTTCTATACTGTATATATACTCCCTGAAACAAGAAACTGGACTTTTTCCATATATATAATATAGATATATATATATATATAATATTATATATAATCAAATCTATTATATCTAGTATAGATATATATATGAAAGATGCTCCAGCTCAGTGGTATTAGCACTCGCCTAATGCAAGAGACGGGGACCCAGGTTCGAGGCTGGTTGGAGCTAGAGAATGTTTTTGACTATTTCTATTACTCCAGCTGTCCCACTCAGACGTTAATGAGTTAACATTTGCAGTGTTACTTTGACCTAACAAATGCGGGAATTAATCCGTGCTCGTGATATGCCTGGCCAGCCAGCGGATTTAGCCGTTAGGCCCTTGTTTCCCAAGGACCTTTCTCGAAGGGTCCCACTGACAGGACGAAAGTCCTTCCTGGGGGTTGAATATATATATATATATACGTATATATATATATAAGTTTATATTAAACATATATATATATATAATAGTATAATGGTTGTTATAGAATATATATATATCATAATATATATATATATATTTATTATATAGTTATATATTAAATATAAATATATATACAATAATAGGGGTTATATATAAGAAATATAGATGATATCTAAAATATAGCCCTCTTAAAGATTCAATGTAGGAGGAAAAAAATATGCACGTATAGAATAAGCAATTTAATGATATAACATTAGTCCACACTTGCGTATTCCTACATATATATTTGCAAATATTTCTATCACCGTAGCATTTTGATTATGCAATTTGTTTAACGAACTTCAAAACGAATTATAAAATAATTGAAAAAATAATCACCGCGTTTGGAAAAACTTTGCAATTTTCGTTTCTGTGCAAAGTGATTTTTCCATACTATAAGATACAATTTGGGTAATTTACTTCTTTAATTGTCAATCTTAATATTTTTTTAATAATGAATAATGCAAGGTTATGACTGTAAGTTTTTATTCTGAAACGATATGGGCAAATTGTAGTGTAGAAGAGAGCGAGATGTTTAGAAGAAGATGTTTCTTGCATTAGTTGATACAAAATTGCCCCAACAGATCTAATTCCTTGCTAAAATTATCCGTCTTAAGATGCATGTTGCCTACAGAGCACATAAAATAACTAGTTTGATGCATGATTAGAAAGCAGGCTGTCACACACGATGCGAGTCGCGGAGGTCGAGGATTCGGTATTTGAAGAGGTGAGTCGGAGTCGGATTGGACGTCGGTAATTCAAGAGTTCGGAGATTGAGTCGGTGTAACTTTCAAAAATAGAGTTGAGATTCAGAAAAATTTTTCACTACTGTATCATCGATGTGAATTGCTGATCTCTTAAGTGCATGACTTCAAATCACTCATACAAATTCTCATGACTTCGACTTCCACAGCACACAAAATGCTATAATATTACAAAACTATAGGAAGATTTTTTAACACTTGTAAACCTGTTTCAATAATGAATTAAGATTCTAAATAAATACACCACCTCTCAACCATATACTATCTGATTATGGAATGTTATAAGTATTAATAAAATACGTCTCACTCGATTAACGAAGAGAAATTTTTCTCATTGACCAATAATGATCACTGTCGTGCTGTCTTAATTTATTGATCATCTAGCAGAGTTAAGCTTAATAAAGGAATCAACAACAAAAAAGCTAAAATCTCCGCTTTGTCAAACCGCGGGCCAGTTTATATGAAAAGGAGGACTGTAAGAAGTTCATAAATTAAAAGGTATACATTGATCTGACAACATATTGTAATTTTGAAACACATTTGAGGCCATTGAGAGGAGCGTATAGGAAATTTTTGAAAAAAAAAAAAAAAAGTTTATGACAGTTTATCGAAATCGAATCTAATACCATTTAAATCTGACAAGAAAATATTTATAAACTCGTAAATTAAGGTAACAGTTAACGTTAACAGATGTAGGGGAAAATTTTAACTCTTTAACGTTAATTCACAAATGGTATAGCGTGCCGTTAATTAGTCCGTTATCTCTGTTCGAAGTAGAGTCTCAACCTGATAATTAGTGTAAAGATTTATAACGAAAATATAGTAACGAGATATTAGTGAAATTAACGTCTAAATACCTTTTAACGTGTAATGCCCACCTTTATATATATATATATATAATATTATAGTAATATAATTGTATTAAAAAAAAAAAACAAAATATGTATAATTAAGTGTTTTAAAAGATAGATGCAACTCTATTATATTTATATGATAAATAAATTTATATATATATTATAATATATATTATTATTATATATATATATACAGTATAATATAATATATATATATATATATATATATATATACTTATATATACTATGTATGTTATATTATTATATTATATTATAATAATATATATTATATATATAAATATATATATAAGTACTAATAGAAAATTCCACACAGGGAGTCTAAATAGAAAAACATTATTATATAATAGACTTAATTTTTAATTTCCAATAAATAAAATATTTTAGAAATTCTTCATACAACCTGTATATATTAGAATATGTATATTATATATATATATATATATATAATATATAATAAATATAATATATTAATATATATATTTATATAATATATAAATAGAAGGAAATATATTATTGATTTATGAAAATATAATAAATATATACTATATACACTATATAAATACTAAATATATATAACTACTAATATATAGTAAAATAAATATATTAATTATTAAAAGCAGCAAATATACATAACAGAAAATATTTATATATATATTTGTAATTTTGAAACTAAATAGGTTACAATAAATCTAAAACACACGTAAAATCCACTTAGTATTATTGTATGTATTGAAGATTTGAAGAGTGCATTTCATTAATGAAGCTACCAGAAAAGAAGTAATAAAAAAAAAATATAAAAAAAACTAATCGGATTCCTCATCCTTGTCACGGTAGTAGTAGGTTACTGCTATTAGGTAAAATCTTAAAATATTGGTCGATGATGAAATTTAAAAATGCATTGTTATTTTACGTAACTTTACTTAATATGTGAAGACATAGTTTAATACACTTACATCTAGAAGCACAATAACTAGGTTTGCGTGAGTACCGCGCAACATGTGTCTGATAGTCAGATAAGTTAGCAGAAAATGTTTAACATAACTTTTTTTACAAAACTTTTTATATAATAATATATATATATATATAATATTATATATATAAATATATAATTATATTATTATATATATATATACTATATATATATATATATATATATATATATATATATATATATATAATTATACATATATATATTATATATATATATATATATATTATATAATATATATATATTAATATGATATTATATATATATATTATATATATATATATATATATATATATATATTATATAATATATATAGTATATATATATTTAATATATATTATATATATAGATATTAAAAAATATATATATATATTAATAATATATAATTAATATATTATATATTATATATATATATTAATAATAATATATTGCTTATGCATATGCTATAGGTGATATATGTGTATAAATTTCAATTTATAAAAAACTTATGTAATTATTAATTTTATTTATTATTATACAGAAAAATTTTTATATCGATCGCTTTATATATTTAATCACTCATTGTTAGTATTGAAAGATATTTTTTATTTGCTAACCTTATAGTTATAAACTATAAGACGTAAAAGAAAAAATTTTATTCTATAAAATATTGCCTCAAAAAACATTTTTCTTGATTTTTTA
>JABUQX010082884.1:77500-92294 GCA_015478945.1 Trachelipus rathkii | reverse complement strand
GTTTTTTATAAAAGGTTTATATCTTGATCCATTGAAGCTCCTCTTAAGCTTTCAACAATGCTTAAAAATTTCATTTAGGTCGTAACAATCCATCGAAATTTTCCACCTACCTTGGGTCGCCCTTCGGGAGAGCTTTGTCCATTTTGTGTCGGGGAAAATGTCTTTTTCTTTTTTTTTCTTTTAAAATAGTAGTCGGCCTTGGCCATCTAAAATAGAATATAGTTGCATTCGATGTGCATAAAGTTTTTAATGAGTTGTACTTCACCTGAATGTGAACAGTGATGAGCATCTAACGCCGCTGGATTATTTTCGACAAGCTTAAACACCTCAAAAACATTTCTTCATTGCTTTTACACCATTCATATCGTTGTCCATCAGAAAGTTTAATATTTATATCAAAGTTCGTAGTATTACCTTAGATAGAGATAAGGGAAACAAAGAACCAGTTAGAGGCAACAGGACCTATCGAGACTGTCCAGTCAACTGCTAAATATTTATCAATACATGCCCATTGCGACAACACAACCTAAACCACACCATAAGGCCTGTCAATTTTCCTAAACAAAGGTCAATAGAATATATACGCCAACTACTACAAAAAGTAAAATCTTTAGCTAAGTTCATGCTAACCACAAATACAAGCTTTAATAAGTTTATTGTGATACTGGTAGCTACAAGAGCGGTTTACTTTAATAACTAACTAAAAAACCGCCACTTTGGCTACGTCAGAATATACTATATGATGCACAAACAATCCATATACTATCCAATCCTTTCCTTAATGTTGCAAGTGAGTCACACTCAACAAACTCCTGCGGAAACGATCAAAAAAATTTGTAAACAAACGTTCGATTTGAATCAAGTTTACACGTCTTCCTACATTTCTTATTGTGTCCCCTTGAAAAAACTGTCCGTGTAAATATTTTATAGAACTTGGATCATGTTCCCTATGACTGGGAGAATTTTGAAGGGCACAGAAGGCATATTGCGGACGAATTGGCATGTTGGACGAGAGAGAGGAGGCGATTCGAGAGCGTGGTGGAGTTGTTTGCGGAGGAGTTTGAGGAAGCAGGGATGAAGATAAACATACAGAAGACAGAGATATTAAAAATAACCGGAGGAAATGAGGATGGGATGAGAATGATGGTGAGAGAGGAGGATGTGAAGGCGGTAAATACCTGCGCAATATAGTCTCGGAGGGTGTTTACAGAAGGGGAGGAAGTGGAGAAGAGATTAACGCGAAGAATGGAAAAGTATGGAGTAGTTATGAAAGCGGTACACCCATGATGAAAGATGAAACATCGGAAGAGGTTAAAAAAAATGATTTTTAACAGCATACTGACTCCCCACACTGCTTTACGGAGCGGAAACATGGACAAACAACGAGAGAGAGGAGAGTAGAATACAAAGCGGAGGAGATGAGGATATAAGAACTATGATTGGAAAAGCGTAAGAGAGACAAAATAAGAAATGAAGTTATTAGAAAATATAGTGAAGAAGATGACACTTGAAGATGATGTGGGGAGTTGAGATGGTGGGACAGGCTGGAGAGGATTGAGCAGGGAGAAAATGCCGAAAAGAAGATGTGTAATGACACCAGAGGGCAGAAGACCAAGGGGAAGACCGAAGGAGAGATGGGCGGAATCGATGGAGGACTCTCTGGAAGATGTCAGCTACCAAAGATGAGAGCGTGGAAGAGAAGAGGAATAGTGCAGGAAGAGGGATGTCTGGAGAAAGATGTGCCTGCGCGGCTGACAGGATGAAGAATTCTTCTCTTGGGAGAGGAAAGAAAGAAGCAATATATATATATATAAATATATATATTATATAGTATATATTATAGTTATAGATATATATAATATATATATATATATATATATATATATATATATATATATATAATATGGAACAACAGCCACTTCAACTAAAAAATCTTCACAACTACAAATATGTTCCTCATTTCTATTAATAAAAACTATACTCTGATTTGCTTGATTAACTATTTATTTTTATTATTACTAAAAATTTATAACTTAAGATAAGCCATCCAAAAATTTTGATAACAAATAATTTAGGAAGAGGTCTACGGTTTATATATATATATATATATATATATATATATATATATATATATATATTATATAGATATATATTATATATATATATATATATATTTATCTTTGTATATATAAATAATAGCTTGAATCGCTATGGATAATTATAGTAAATATGCCTATAGAGAAATTAGATTCAGGAAATTTCAGCAGAAGAAATTTTTTTCTAAATATTATTATTAATAAATTACATTACATAATATAATGTAATGTAATGTAATTTATTAATAATAATATATATAATATATATATATATATCATATAATATATATATATATATATATATTATATATATATATATATTATATATATATATAAACTACTACATTACTTAGTTACATGAACTTACTTCTAATATCATCTACTCATTGAATGCTTAGTTCTTAAAAATAGAATAGCATCTGCCAGGTTCTCCTTCATTTTTCCTCTTTTTGGTCTGATTTTTATAATGCGAAGAGCAAAAAAAAGCAGTTCCACGCTAACTGCGTTGGAGGTAGACATAACAGAATTCAGCTTCTTTGTAGAATGTCTTGAGGACTCTTGAAGTTCCATTTAAAATTTTGCAACTTCTATCAGTGCAGCAAAGAAATTTATTTAAAGTTATGGAATTTGTACAAGAATGTAATTAAGGACCTTGACCTTTTTCTTGAACCAATCGACGCTTTCGACTAAGCTCTTCAATATCTAGAAGCTTTTCATACTAATCTTCTGAACTTTCTGCAGAATGACTTGAGAAGGTAGTAACGGAGATTGTTGTAGTTTCATCACTTACAATATGTTTAGATGTATCTCTTTCTTCTTGAACTTCCTGTAACCCTTTAATACAAATGGCCACATTGCAAAGTGCAGATTTTGCTTTTTGTTGATGCTTCTCAGTTAAGCTAACCTTGTAGATGGATAAATATAAACAACAGCTAGTATAATATCATTGTCAATGAGAGAAATTTCTCTTCGTACCACGGAGTCTTTTATTCCTTCAGTATCTTAAATATAGATGGTATAAGGTTGAAGGTTGAATTTATTAGAATATAATCCAAATTGAAACATAAGGGTCTGGTTAAAAATCTTCGAAGTTTGCAATTACATTTTGTGATGTGGAAGTCGAAAGTCAATAAACTTGCATGAAAAGATTGAAGTCATTCACAGAGTCACAATTTATAACTTTGTCAGTTTAAAATTTTCCGACTCCAACTCTATCTTGAAAGTTACCGGCTCCGGCTCCGGCTCCGACTCCGACTCCGACTCCGACCTCTTGAAAATTACCGACTCCGACTCCGACTCCGACTCCACCCTCTTCAAAATTACCGACTCCGACTCCGACTCCGACTCCACCCTCTTCAAAACTACCGACTCCCCGACTCCGCGACTCCGACTCCGACTCCGACTCCGACTCCGCAAAGGCAGGTGAGGTGATACATAGTTCAAATCGAAGTGGAGGTATTGTCTGTAACTATTGTGAGGTTTTCTTTCTGCTGGTCAAAGTTTGTTCCAGTTAATGCTTTCGATGCATTTAATTTACATAGTGTCGATGTATTGGATGAATGTAATAGGTTCATCCAAAGTTAGTCCTAAGGTTGTGGGTTGTTTAACGAAAGGGAGTCTATTGTTTCACAGAAAAACCTCCGGGTTAAACATTTGATTCTCTTCTGTCTGTTATATGTAATGTGATAAGGACTTTTGGGATGATGCAGTTATTCTGTTTGCTATAAGCCTCTGCTCCAGTAGGTTGTAATTTTCTGAATGGTGTTTTTATATTGGGGTTTTTAGCTGTAATTGTTAAATCGTCTGCATAATTCTTAGATTTTTTTTATAAATAGAGATGTGGGAGGTGGTAAATCATGTATAAAAGGTTGAAAAAGTGTTTATGAAAGGATGGCTCAAGGGCAATCAGTTATATATATATATATATATATAATATATATTATAATTAGATATATATATATATGAAAAAGATATGTGTATAGATATAAATATATAATATATAATATAATATAGATATATACATATATATATATATATATAGTATATATATATCAGGCTGCGGAGTCGGATGTCGGAGTCGTGGAGTCGCTGCAATTTTCCCGAGTCGGAGTCGGGAGTCGGAGTTCAGTTTTAAGTCGGAGTATGAGTCGGAGTCGGAGTCGGAGTCGGAGTCGAAGATTCCTGTGAAGTTGGAGTCGGAGTCGGGAAGTCGGTAGTTGAGTCGAAAATTTAGAGAACTATTATTATTATTATTATTATTATTATTATTATTATTATAATTATTTATTATTATTATTATTATTATTATTTATTATTATTATTATTATTATTAGTATTATTATTATTATTATTTATATATTATTATTATTTATTATTATTTAAAAGTTTTTGATTGGTATTTCCAACGTTCTAAATGTTTATTTTTGTACAATAATTTAATTTCTTAAAATTAATCTTTGAAAATAATATACAGGGGAAGAAGAAGATATATTTAAATAGATTTCCCGACGCGTTTCATCTCTATTTGAGACATCATCAGAAATATTTCTTGTAAGCGAATGATTCTTTAAATTGATATATAATAAGTAAATCAAATTATATATAATGAGTCTGACTGATAAATACATAATTTTATGTTAATGTCTGGTTGCGTGTTTTGATGGAGAAGCCCTCCGCAATTTTAAGTTTCTGGACTTCACCCGATCCGTATAATATTGTGGAGTGTTTAGAAATATTACTAATAGTTGATTGACCATGTGCCGTATTGAAATTTCAAAGATTTTGCTGGGGGGACTATAGAATGTTGATATTTGCCCGGTTCCGACAATCTATTCTTCTGTAAACGGGCAATATATGTCGACATGCAGTCTAACTCAGGGCAGGTAAATTGGTACACAACGATGTTTGTCGGGCAAAGCATCTCTTGTGCCAAAGGAAGATGACAGTTGTTGGACTTAGGGTATAGTCTGACTTTAATTTTTTGAGGTGTCTTTAGTTTTGAGTTGAGAATTCAAAATATTATGAAGGCACTTCTCTTTCTTATTTACAAATAGCATTGGAAGTTTGAAGACAGAAAGTTTATCCTATTTTTCTTGATTTATTTTTACTTTCTTTATTATATAATTGTTGAAGGGTTTTGTTAATTAAATTTTCAACTGAATATTGTGCATGATCACAGTCAGTTAATTAAATTTACTTAATGCGGCAAATTCTTCATCAAAAGTTTTCCAGGTTGAACATAGGTTGTATGCTCGGTAAACTAAAATTTTTATGATAGATCTTTGTAAATTAGTCGGTGAATAGGATCCATAGTTCATATACAGACCATATCAGTGGGTTTGACATGTATGCCTGTAGATAATGAGCCGTCAGAATAAACATTGATTTTGATGTCTAAAAAACATAGTATTATTAACCTAAGTTCGGTATGTGAATTTAAACATGACGGAACTCTTGAATTTATTTGAGAACTATATATATGATCTATGTTCCTAAAATAGTGAGGGTCGTCGACATACCTTGATGGGTAAAATTACGTGGTTAAAGTGTTTGTTCAGCGAAGGATTTTGTTTTCCAGATGGACATGTAGAAGTTAGCCAATGTAGGTCAAGGTGGTGAGGCCCATCGGCATCCATCAGTTCCTGTAGATATATGTGTTTCTTTAAATTTTGAAGGGTGTATGAGTACAACAAATTAATAAAAAGGTTCCTCATATTTTGTTCTGATATATCTGGTGGGGGAGGTTTTTTGAGTGATACCACTTCCGTTAATATTATGTCATCGTTATTAAGACAACGCATTATGAACAACGATTGAGGCGAATATATGAGTGGCCTTCAAGTTTAAGTTTTGATAATTTACAGTAATGGTTTCATTATTTGATTTAACTATGAAAAAGTTATTAAGATATGGTCGGATAATGCTGCTCAGATATTGGGCAATTTCGTGTGTAACCGTTCGGCACATAGATATTACAGGTCTCAAAGGGAATTTCTGAGTTTTTTGTGTATTTTAGGCAATCCCATATATATATATATAATATATATTATTATATATATATATATAATTATTATATATATAATATATATATATATTTTAGAAATATATATATATATATATATAATATATATTACTATATTTATATTAATATATGTATATAGATCTTAAATTATGAAATCCAGTTCTTGAAAATTTTACAGCAGTGCTTATCTAATTATTTTTCTTTTCTGTTAAATTATTATTATTATTATTATTATTATTATTATTATTATTATTATTATTATTATTATTATTATTATTATTATTATTATTATTATTATTATTATTATTATTATTATTATTATTATTATTATTATTATTATTATTATTATTTGAAACTGAGTTATTTAACTGAATAAATTTTAATAAACTGTTATAATAAAAATAAAAATAGTTTGCATTATAATTAATTACGTTATACATTTGTTTCCGAAACTGAAATATATTTGTTTGTCATGTGTTGCGCCTTCATCTTTATGTCTTCACAGTACTTTAACGTATAACATTTGGAGATTAGATTCAATGGAAAAGTGGTATATTTTTTTATTCTCAAAAGCAACCGAAAAAAAATTGTTGAAACAAAAAAATGTTTTACTGTAACTCTGTAAGCACTAATCTGAGTCAGAGTCGAAATTTAATATGACTGCCTGGAGGTCGGAGTCGGAGTCGAAAACTTTTGTTTAAAGTGGAAGTCGGAGTCGGAGTCGGCAGTCGAAAATTGTGTGTTAAGTGGATCGGGAGTCGGAGTCGGAGTCGAAAAATCCAAATTTTAATTAGGAGTCGGAGTCGGAGTCGGAGTCGAAAAATTTATTTTACGACTCCGCAGCCCTGTATATATATATAGTATATATATATATATATATATATTATGTATATATATACTAGATATATATATATATATATATATATATATATATATATATATATATATATATAGAATAGCTATATATATATTATATATATATATATATATATATATATATACGAGAGAAGTGGCGTTCTTGTATGACTCTAGCTGTGCGATCGGATAGAAAATTAGCTATTATGTTTGTCTACGATGGTTATGTTTGTGCTTTGAACATTATCTACTAAAATGTGACGGTGAACTATGTCGAATGTTTTATTAATATATACTGCTGCAAGGAGAGTGCGAAATGGAGGAGGATTTAGATTAAAACCCTTAAGGATTTGTTGTGTTAGATCAGTTAGGAGAGTTGTTATGGTGTTTTTGTCTAAAACCATGTTGTAAGTTAGATAAGGGGATGAAGGGAGATATTCTATTTAGTATCAATTTTTCTAATAATTTAGATATTATAGTTAATAATGATATCCTGTAGGTCTATACGAAGCTGCGTTGTGAATAGGCGGGGGGGGGGGGGGGTGTCTCATTGAGTAATTTTTTTTTTTTTAAGTCTTTTTATTGCCTGTCTATTAATAGTGATTGTGGGTTTATTGTTGAAACTTTGAATAATGTGACATAATAATATTCCCTTGGTTTTTTGAGCTGGGGATTTTATTGCTTTGCTTACAAATAGCCTCGTGAGTTGGAGGAGGCTGAATGTGTGAAGTATGGAATTTTTTATTGTAAGAAATATTCTAGTTGTGCTAATCTTACTGTTTAGTGTTTTGATATATTTTAAAGAAATTCTTATCTTCATTTACGTTAATTATATTATTTATCTTATTGTTAAAGTTTGTGATTGGGTTTAAATTGATATTGATTCGGTTGTCTGTTTTATCTGAGAGAATTTCTTTGTTTTATCAAAGTGTCTGTTTCATATGAGAAGTAAAGGTTAGATTGTTTACGGTACTCAATGTGGGATATGTTTTTTGGATGCTTTCAGAATTATTTTATTAAAATATTGTATCGTTTTGTTGAGAGAGGAGAATTCGGCGATATGGAATGATTCTAGGTATTGTTCAACGAAGTCTGGGAAAGCTTGTCAATTTACATTCTTGTTTTTGGTGTATGTTCTTTTAATATATATATATATATATATATATATATAATATATAATATATATATATATATATATATAATATATATATCAGGCTTGGGTTCAAGTACATTTTTTCAAGTACAAGTACTCTAGAATTGTTCAAGTACAAGTACTCTAGAATTGGTTCAAGTACAAGTACAAGTACAAGTACATGGTATCAGTATAAGTACTTTATGAAAAACTTGCATATTATAAATATATATATATATATATATATATATATATATATATATATATATATATATTATATATATATATATATATATATATATATAATATATATATATATAATCACCACCCATCTTCTCTCCCCAAGACTGGAGCTAAGATGCGTAACATACACCGGAAACAGAAAAATAGTAGAAGAATATGAAGCAAGTAGAAATGAAAGCCCAGCTTTACTACCCCCTTTATACCAATTAGTGAGAACTTGTCACAGTCAGAAAAATCCACCCTAGAGCTTCACGGGACAGCGATGGACCCTCACTATGACATCTCGTCAATGTGGGGTTCATTACTTGGCCCAGGTGGGCTACAATCATACCTCCTCACAAAACCCCGCCATTCACTCCTATTATGCACCTTTCTTCTCGCCTCTGCCAAACTCACATTTCTCTCCTCCAGACATGCCTTTTCTGACTCAATCCACTTTTTCTTCGGTCTCCCATCCGGTCGATTCCCAACACACTCACTACTATACATCCGTTTAACGGACCGACTATCATCCATCCTTTCCCTATGACCAAATCATCTAAACGTACTTTCATTTATTCTCTCATTTACCCCATTCTTCACACCAAACAACTCACTAATTCGTTCATTGCTCATTTTATCATTTCTTTTCACACCTAACACGCCACTAAGATTGTCCATCTGAACACATTGTACTTTAGATCTATACCTCTTATCAGACCATTAGTCCCACTTTACTATACATTAACCCCCCACCACGGGGGTAAAAAACCGAAGGGCCCCGCCAACTCAAGACGGTAGTCCCTTTACATCCACCAACGATTTAATTGCACCAGCCACCTTACTGCCATTCACAAATTTACTACTACACCCCTCATCATCCGCTCCCTTTTCATTCAACATATATCCTAAGTAATTAAATTCAGACTTTTTCTAGCTGCTCACCATCTAACATAACTTCACACTGAGGATTGTCCTCACTCACAACCATAACCTTACTCTTATTTACGTTTACTTCCAAACCCTTCCTTTTACACACCCTACCAAATCTCTCTACCAGTCCTCTCAAACTCTCTTCAAATTCACCACACAAAACCAAATCATCCTCATATAATAGGTAGGGAAACCTCCACTTTCTTCCATTCTCCATCTTCTAACACCATTTCCTGCCACTCCTACCTCTAAATTCTTTCATAACCTCATCCATATACAGATTGGATCGCCAAGGAGACATAGCACATCCCTGTCTCACTCCGCTATTAAACCAATCACTTTCGATTCTATTTATTCTTACACACGCTTCACTATCGTCATACATACTTTTGATTCTATTCAGAAAGCTTACACCAACACCATATCACTAAAACCTCTGCCATAGAGCTTCCCTATTAATCCTATTATACGCTTGTTGCAAATCCATAAATCCCAAATACAATTTATTCATCTCCTCCCTCATTATCCCAATCATTTGTTTCAGTGTACAGAAATGATCCACACATCCTCTACCACTTCAAAACGCACCTTGTTCTTCCCCATATAAGTTCTTCAGTCATTCGACGCACTCTTTCAACCGAAATACCAGCATATTCTCCTACAACACTCAATAAAACTAATTCCCCTATAATACTTACCTTTATATAAATAAGGGTACTAATATTGCTCTCCTCCAACCCCTCGGAACTATGCACTCCATAAACACTTTGTACACAACTTCCAAATCCAATCATCACCCATCCGCTATATTATATATATATACAATATATAATATAATATATTATATCTATAATATATATTATATATCTATACTATATATATATTATATATTATATATATATTATATGGGTTTGGTGCGGTGAATCTGAAGAGAGTTTGAGAGATAAAAAAGGATGTGTAAAAGGATGGGTTTGAAAGTAAACGTAGATAAGAGTAAGGTTAAGGTTGTGAGTGAGGATAGTCCTCGGTGTGAAGCTATGCTAGATGGTGAGCAGCTGGAACAAGTGACTGAGTTTAATTATTTAGGATATATATGTTGGAAGAAAAGGGAACGGATGATGCCTAGTGTAGTAGGAAAGCTGTGAATTGCAGGAAGGTGGCTGGTGCAATTAAATCCTTGGTGAAGACTAAGTCTTGAGTGCGCTAGGGTCTTACGTGAGGGTATGTTGTTACCTGTGTTAATGTATAGTAGTATAGAAGTAGTGAGTTGTATGGTGTGAAAAAAGGGATAAATGAGAGAATAAATGAAAGTACGTTGAGATGGTTTGATCATGTGGAAAGGATGGATGATAGTCGGTTGGTTAAGCGGATGTATAGTGGTGAGTGTGTTGGGAATCGACTGGCTGGGAGACCGAAGAAAAAGTGATTATCAGCAAAAGAATGTCTGGAGGAGTGAAATGTGAGTTTGGCAGGGGCGAGAAGAAAGGTGCATAATAGGAGTGAATGGCAGGATTTTGTGAGGGTGTATGGTTGGGGCCCACCTGGGCCAATGGATGAACCCCACATTGGCGAGATGCCATACTGAGGGTCCGTCGTGGTCCCTTGAAGCTCTAGGGTGAATTTTCTAACCGCTGCGAGTTCTCACTAATAGGTATAAATGGAAGATAATCCTGGGCTTTCTTTTCGACTTGTGTCATATTCTTCTACTACTTTTCTGTTCCGGGGTATGCTACGCACCTCACCCAGTCTTGGGGAAAATGTGGTTTGATGATGATGATGAGATATATAATATATATATATATATATATATATATATATATATATATATATAATATATACTTATATATATATATATATATATATAATTAATATATTATATACTTTTATTTTGTTATGGAAATTTATTTAGAATACATATATAAGAAATAATATCAATAAGTAGGAAAATGATGAAAAGAAAATAAAAAATTTAAATTTAAAAATTTTAAAAAGCGTCCCAAAAGTACTTGCAAGTACCAAGCAACAAGTACCAAGTACAAAAAGCTCAAGTACGAAGTTACAAGTACTCCAAAAAATGTACTTAAGTACAAGTAAAAGTACAAGTACTGTGTACTTGAACCCAAGCCTGATATAATATATATCATATATATATATATATATATATATATATACGTTATATATATATATATATATATATATATTATATATATATAATATATATAATATATAATATATACCTATATATAATATTATATATATATATGGAGGTATAGTTCCAAGGGATTGAGGAGAGTGGTAATAGGACCCTCTATATAAGGGTAAGGGAGAAAAAGGGGAACTGTAGAAATTATAGGGGAATAAGTTTATTTGAGTGGTTGTAGGAAGTATATGGCTGGTAATTTTGGCGTCGAAAGGAGTTGGCGTCGAGTGGACTGAAGGACTGATGGGGATGGAAGAAACAGGTGCGTTAAAGTGGTAGAGGATTGTGTGGATCAAATCTTTACATTGAAAACAAATATTGAGAAAATGAGGAGAAAAGAATAAATTGTATAGGTTTTATGGATTTGCAACGCGTATGATAGGTAATAGGAAACCCTTATGGCCAGGTGTTAGTGATATATGGTGTTTGGTGGTAGGCTTCTGAAGGAATCAAAAGTATGTATTGACGATAGTGAAGCGTGTGTAAGAATAAATGGTGTCAAAGGTGATTGTTTAGATTAATAGCAGAGTGAGACAGGGTTGTGTGATGTCTCCTTGTGGTTATTCAATTTGTATAGGATGGGGTTATGAAAGAATTCGAGGTGGGGATGGAGGGAAATGGTGTTAGAATGATGCGGAGAATGGGGAGAGAAGTGGAGGGTGCCCTACCTTATTATATGCGGATGATTTTAAGACGCTAGGGAATCTGAAGAGAGGTTGAGAGATTGGTAGAGAGATTTGCAAGGTGTGTAAAAGGGGGGGTTGAAAGAGTAAATGTAGATAAGAGGAAGGTTATGGTTGTGAGAGGACATCTCAGTGCTGAAGTTATGTTAGATTGGTGAGCAGCTGAAAAAAGTGTCTTCATGAGGTTTAGATATTTAGGGTATGTGTTGGGATGAGAAGGGAACGGATGATGCAGAGTGTAGTAGGAAATTGTCAATGGCAGAAGGTTGCTGGTTGCAAATTAAATCTTGGGTGAATGTAAAGCGGACTAAAGTCTTGAGTGCGCGTTAGGGCTTAATACATGAGGGTATGTTGTTTACCTGTGTTAATGTATAGTAGTGAGACTATGGTCTGAAATAAGAAGTATAGATCTAAAGTCAATGTGTTCAGATGGAAATCTTAGGGGCAAGCTAGGTGTGAAAAGAATTGGATAAAATGAGGAATAAAACGTACTAGAGAGTTGGTGTGGTGTGAAGAAAGGGGTAAGAGAGAATAAATGAAATATGTTGAAATGGTTTGGTCATGTGGAAAGGAGAATGATAGTCGTTGGTTAAGCAGATGTATAGTGGCGAGTGAGTGTTGGAACCGACCGGCTGGGAAACCGAAAAGGAAAGTGATTGAGTACCTAGTTGGCCAATCTCGGACCATTGCTGAATGGACGGAATATAAGTCGAGGGTCCTTTGGCAGAAGGCGAGAATAAAGAGTGCATGAGAGAATAGGGAGATGAACATGCGGAATTTTATAAGGGGCAAATGCGTTTGGGCGCCACCTAGCGACTGAGGATGAACCCTTACATTAGAACGAGATTTTACCATAGTGAGGAGTTTGTCGCGTGTCCATTGAAGTCTCAGGTGGAGTGTTTCTTACTCATGTTGAACGATACTCACTGAGAATTAGAGTGGTATCAAGGAAACTGGGCTGTCACATTATGCTAAGGAGAGAATCTTCTAACTCCGACAATAGCTTTGTAACGATCATCTCACATGCTCCTGGCTTTTCCGAGTGTGAGGGACGACGCACCCTTACCCCCTCTTGGGGCAAAGAGGAAGATTAAAGAAAAAAGGAAGAAAGAATATATATATTATATTTATAATTTATATTAATTTATTATATATATAAATAATATATATATATATATATATAATATTATATATATAGTTTATAGTATATATATATTTATATATATATATATATATATATATATATATATATATATATTATACATATTAAATATAAAAATATTTATATTTATATATATTATATTTATATATATATATATATATATATATATATATATATAATATTATATATATATATATATATATATATATATATAATATATATATATATATAATATATATATACATATATATCATATATATATAATATATATATATATATATATATATATATATATATATATAATATATACAATATATATATATATATATATATATATATATATATATTATAATCATGCAACATATATCATAAATATTTAAATTCAGACACGTGTTCCAGTTGCTCACCATCTAACATAACTTCACACCGTGGACCCCCCTCACTCACTACTACAACCTTACTCTTATTTACATTTACTTTCAAACCCATCCTTTTAAATACGCTGAAAAACCTCTCTACCAATCCTCTCAAACTCTCTTCGCATTCGCCTCACAAAACCAAAAAATCCGCATTTAATAAACAGGATAGCCTCTACTCTCTTCCATTCTCCATCTTTCTAACACCTTTCATCGCCCCTCTACCAATCATCTCAAGCTTTCTTCAGATTCGCCACACAAAACCAAATCCTTCGCATATAACAATAGGGCTACCCTCTACTCTTTTTCATTCTTCATCATTTTAACACCTTTCCCTGTCACCTCACCTCTAATTCTTTCATAACCACATTAAATAACCAGGGAGACATAACACATCCCTGCCTCACTCCGCTATTAATATTAATCCAATCACTTTCAAACCTAGATAAAAAATTTTCTTCTTCCCTTTCATTTTCTCAATCATTTATTTCAATATAAAAATTTGAGCCACACATCTTCCACCACTTCGAAATATACTTTGTTTTTGACCAATTAGTCCTCAGTCAATCGACGTACTATTTCTTCAAACAAAATACCAGCATATATTTTCCCTACAACACTCAATAATTTAATTCCCTTATAGTTCCTAAAGTTCCTCTTGTCCCCCTTACCCTTATATAAGGATAATATTACAGATCTCTTTAAATCCCTCGGAAATATGCCCTCGATAATCATTTGGTGCACAATTTCCAAATCCATTTAATTACCATCCCGCCTCCATTCTTGATCATTTCACCAGTAATTCCATCTATGCCTACAGATTTACCATTCTTCAACTTTCTCACTATACCAATTACCTCCTCCATATTAATACTTCACCCTAAAATACTTATTACTTCTTGCATCATCAAACACACCCATTCACTATCACCTTTTCATTAATGCCAATGTTATGCAGGTTTTCGAAGTGTTCCCTCCATACTCTCCTCACATCCATTTCATCAGTTACGAAAGCACCATCCCTATTCATTATTCTAGACAGATTCCCCTTTATTCTTATTTTTAACCTTTCGT
>JABUQX010082884.1:45000-70000 GCA_015478945.1 Trachelipus rathkii | reverse complement strand
TTCAGTCCTCATTTTATAAATTCATTTCGCACCTTTCCCTAGTTAACAAGAAATAAATGAAAAAGTATTTTCGTTTGAGAGCGTTATCGTTGGCTTCCTGGAATTTACACAAATGCTCGCCTAATTTGATTGATTGAATGAAAGGGAGGAAAAATAAGCACAGCATATAATAGTCCGGGAACACAATGGAAAAAAATCTCCCCGTGTCAAAGATAATGAAGGGAAGGTACCAGTGGTATCATTTTATCTGAAAAATTATGAACAGTAATTTTCATGGTGACACCCTCACATTTGTTGCCTATGTCTGTGCTAACGTCATCCAAGATGGCCGTCACTGCAATATAAACAAACTACCTCATCTCGGTCGCTATTTAACGGATTTTATTTTTTTAGCTTGTTTGTTGGAAAGGTATTGTTAAGAGCTAAAAATAGCTTCCTGCGCAAGTATCGCGAAAAAGCAAAATTTTGATTACTACTTGAATTTAAGGTAAAAATGTATTTAAAAAAATTATGTCAAAACGACTTTAATTACACTATAAGAAAATGTTCTCCACATTACATTACTTTGCATTACTTTAGAAATGATGTTTTAACAAATTTAAATATCATATGCACATAAATATACAATATGAAGAATATAAATTGACTTCATTAGCTTCATCAATATCTCCGTTGAAACAATCAGGTAGATACAAATTATAACAAGCTGAGTTGTTGGCATTGCAAAAACACATTTCTGTGCATGGTAGATTGTTTGAAAAACATTTGAAGGTTGGTGAACATCGGGTCTTCACACACACATGAACATTTAATCAGTTTCAGATGGGACATTGAGGCACATAGTTCTTCACACATAATAGGGGTATGCACTCCCTCTTCCACACACCAGCCATGTCCAACTGGATTAGGAATGGCCGAATTTGGTTCATCATCTTTTGACCAAACAAGTGCTTGAAAGTTAGCTCTCTTAAGCGCAGGTATAACAGAGCCCCTAGCGGGAGGTAGCTTACCTCCAAGAACTTGCTTGGCCGTGAACTTTGACCACTGTAACTTTGCAAGTGATGTTGTTGAGGTGTATGCCTAAAAAAAAACAGCAAATAAATGCTTCCAGCTGATACACAATATCATCAGGTACTGAGTCACCGGTACCAAGCTTCTGCAAGGCAATAGATTCTTTTTAACTTGCTGAAATAAAAGACTTCCAATATGAAAACTTTTCCATCCCCAGCAAACTTTCGGTGGTCACAACCTGATATTGCCTGAAAACATATATATATATATATATATATATATTATATATATATATATATATATATATATATATATATATATATTATATATATATAATATATATATATGTATATATTATATATATATAATAATAATATATAATATATATATATATATATCTACTATAGAGATATATATATATAATAGATATATATATATAATATATATATATATATATATATAATTATATACTATATTATTATATATAAATAATATATATAATATATATATACTATACTATACTATATATATTATAATACTATAATATATAATAATATATTATATATACATATATATATAATATACATATATACAAGACCACGAGATATACTATATATATGATAATTATATATATATATATATATATTATATTATATTTATTATATTATATATGTATATATACCTATATATATATATATAATATATATAGCTATATGTATATATATATATATATATATATATATATTATATACTATATAATATACTATATATATAATATATATATATAGATACCCTAATACTATAATATATAATATATATACTTATATATATATATTATATATATTATAGTGTAGCTCTATTATCATATAACTACTTCACTACTATAAGTGCCGTACCACTTGGAACTCGTTCTATATATATATATTCATATGATAATTAATATATCGCTTTATGGAGATATATATATTTATGTTTATTCCTAAAAATTATTATATAAAGTAAGTATATATATATATAAATCATACTATAAATATATCTACCTATAGCGTGTTCTCAACTGAGGTTATACAAGATTTGCTGTATATATATATGTTGGGTAAGTGTGTGTGTGTGTGTGTGTGTCTTGCCTGCTCAATCAAGTGTCTGGGTTTGTGAGGCGGTTCAAGTCAATGCTGTTTAATGAAAGAGAAAACCATGAAGTTTACTTGGTATGTTATACATTACGGAATCCGGTATCCTATACAAACTGAGTTTATTTACAAAGGATCAACACTATATAATAAATTAATATTATACGAAGAATTCCAAGTAAGTACTGGAGAATTTAAATCTAAACATCGTGCAAACCTCTCGAAACAATAGCTGATGCGTGAATGCATCTGAGAGTATAGGTTAAGACTTACTATAAATATATATTAAATATGAAAAAAGGATAAATCTTCGTTCGAGCGGGGATTGTTGGTAAAATAACCAATTCTTATGATACTATAATAAATAAATTTAACTTAACTTAATAATTTCAATGGTGTTATTTCAGGTACTGAAGTTCATTGGTCTGATAATCTCAATTGAAAAGACTTGCAAAGGCAAAGGAAAGAACAATGAAGACAATGTATTTACAATTGAATTGTGCAAAGGTTTTATATTATGAATTGATCAAGCAAAGGTAAGAATTAATCAAATTATAATTAACGTAGTCACTGTGTGAATTAATATCAATGTTGTTTATTTAATCTAAATTGTTTATACTTTCAGAAACTATCCACGAAAGCCACTGAAACGGGAGTATTGAACGCCTCCTATCATTTGAAAATCCTATGACGGAATTTATTAATCCAGGATTAAATTCCAAGCTTATATTCAATACTGAAAGCCCAGATTAAAAAGCCTGTAAACAAGTAAATAATATTTCATATTAATCACTTATCTATTCATAGTTATTTTAACTTTAATTTAATACACAATATAATATTTTTAATCATTGTATGTTTTATTAATATATAGTTTTATACACCTACCTTGTCGACAATTTGAAACTAGCAGGGCTTTTCTTATTTCAGCACAAGGAATTGGATCTTATTGATTAACTGTAATTAAAGTTACAGCTATTTACTTTTAAGATCCCTATTTTCACACTAAGTTTTATTGCTACAAATGTTTATAATTAATTTAGAAAACTTTGCCAATCACTAACCTTCAAGATTTTCCAATTGTGTTTTATCCGGGAATGTCATATATTACAATTCATATCATATCATACATAAATACAAATATATTTTAGTAATATTGAGGAAAGAGAACAATACATGATTATAATAATTGTCTTCCAGCTCATGAAGAACATAATTGAAGACCATAAATAAATATGAACAAAACTCATGTTTGTCGTACTCAAGTTACAACCTAAAATTTTCCTTTCCAGGAAAATTCAATTTCATATAGTTAGAGCTTTTCCAATAACTTAAAACTAAAACATTTATCAATAACTCTATTATTATCACCCTCACATCCTCCTCCAGTAAGTCTAAACCCCCACCTTCAATTTCTTTGTAATTACGAAAGAGCGGCGGAGATTCAGAACAGTTCAGAAAAGAAGGAACGAGAGGCTTCACGAACCATATGTGTGATATACATCTAGGGAAGTTAACATAATTTTCATTTTTTAACAATAGAAAACATAACATAAACAATAGAAACATAATATCAACATTAGAATGATCAAATCTTTAACAATATAATGCATATTATCAACATTAAAATAATAAAATCTTTAACAATAGAAAACACATTATCAATATTAGAAAAATCAAATCTTCATGGGTATATATTCTATAAGTTATGACATTATATATTAGAAATAGAAGCAATAGATCCATTTCGTTATATCTTCTTCTTTTATTACCTCCAACCATTCTTGATATGTTCCACGTCGTTGTGCCGACGTCATTAAATTCCACCCCACCTGCTGCCTCGCCCATCTTACACTCGCACGGTCGTGCTCTCTTATGAATATTTACTAAAGAACTATGAGTTAAATTATATACATTTGAAACATTTGGAGGTGGATTCAATCACTTGGGAACTATTGGGTGAATTATCAAAAGTTTGAGAGGTCGACCTCGGTGAGAGGAAAACTAAATACTCTTGTTCAGATACCTTTTGGGAATCGGTAGCTACCGACTAAGAAAAACTAGGACGATCCATGAAAAATGATTGAGGGTTATATGGGTTTTCAGTATCTGGAGTAGTTAATTTAGTAGAAACTAGGGTATTGTTATTTTCTTACAAAGACGACGTAAGAGCTGAAGGATATTGAAATTGTACGGGGTACTCATGCGCGTACCCGTCATTGTAATCTAAGTGTGGTGTAGGGATACCAGCATTTACAACAGCTGGAGATAATTTATTAACAATATGCTCTGGGTTACTTAAAATTATGGAGGATATTGAAGTACTCTGAGGATATACAGGGGAAATAGGGATGTCAACAGGAGGTAAAGAGAATTTAACCTTGGAAGGTGGTATTTGCTTTGGAATGGGGGACAAACATTGAGCTATAGTTATAGGCGGATTTAATGTGTCATTTTTTCCCATCTGGGTCTTATTAATTCTATCCCCCAGATCAGGTAATTGAGTAAATTCTTCTACTGACATAGGATTAAAATGGAGGAACCCTTCAAAATCAAGTTCTTCTTTTTCAAAGGGGTCAAAATTACTATTAAATAGAGAAACATCAAGGGATGATTCAAGTGAGTCAGAGGATAAGTCACTGATCTCGGATACATTATTCAATTCATCAGGAACTTCACTCAGGGATTCGTCTTCAGAGAAGAAAGCGTCACTAATTTCCTTATTCCGTGACAGATACTTCCTTAGATAATTTTGAATATCTATCCACCTCTTAAGGTGGGAAAAATGAACATTTTGTAATTTACTGTTGGGACTATTCAATCTTCTTACAACATAAGTTACTCGATTTGGATTAACCTCTTCCACTACAAAAGGACCTTCCCATTTATTTTGAAATTTCATTACTGTGCTAGGACCATTTCTAATGACTTTACGGGAAACTTTCTGCCCTTTTTATCGCGTTTAAAATTAACACTGCCCTCTTTCCAATATTGAGTGAATGTATGGACAGGGGAATGGGATTTTAGAAGTAAGAAATCAGAAGGTGACATCTCCAAAGCACTGTGGACAGTGTTATTATAAATCAATATCGAGTACGGAAGTTCTTCATCCCAATTTGAGGGTTGTTCTAAGACTAAACAATTTAGAATCTGTATTAAACTACGATTGAATCTTTCACAAATGTCATTACTGGAAGGATGAAGGGGAAAAATTCGATTATGTTTAATACTGTGTTTATACAATACTTGCTGAAAAATATGGGAAGTGAACTCAGTACCATTATTCATCAATATACGGTTAGGTACCTTAGAGATAAATGGGAGAACTTGAAACTATAGACTAGGGAAAACAATTAAACTGGCTTTATCAGCGATGGGGACAACAGCTTCCCATTCTGAGTAATGGTCGATGAATACCATGCAATATTTATTTCCTTTGAAAGTCTTTAGAAATTGTAAAAGATCTATATAACAAAGTTCAAAGGGATAATTAGTAAGGATCTTTAGCATCGGAGGGGTTATATTTGAAGAGAATGTTTTCTGAGTCTAATATACAGGACAACATCAGACATAACTTGATTTACTCGGGGATGCCAAAAATGTTTATAAATAAGTTGAAGCATTTTATTTCGGCCAATATGGGCACATGAAACATGGAGTCCAAGAGATATATACATTAACAATTCTAGGGAAATTAAATACAATAAGTCTCCTGTTTTGGATTTATAATACAGGATCTCATTTTCAAAACGTATCTGAGAAACATGCATTCGATATTGCCTAAGCACAGGTTATCCTCCGATCAAATTGTTGTACTGTTTGAAATTATTCAACATTACTCTAAGGGTTCTATTCTGAGATTGATCATACAAAATATCAGTATCATTGATATTTGTATTATTGCCCATTAGATTATTTGTGGAAATGGTTTGAACTGGCGACGAACGCTCTTTAATGACCTTATTGTCATCAGCAACTACAATTCACTCCTTTCCGTAGATATATAGTAACTGCTGCCGAACCATATCAGGTAAGAGGTGGTTTTCCCGTAAAGCACATGTACCCAATATTAGTGAGTGATCCACTATGCATTTATGGGGAACTATGAAAAAAACTGAAGGTCGGGTTACAAATCATAACTGGAATGTCAATGTTAAATCAACATAATGGGTTATAGGAATTCTTTCATCATTTCCAAAGCCGCTTATGGCTTTAACACCTACCTCCGTGGTAGGTAAAGGTACCTTGTTGTGATCTAAAAATGGTATAGTTTCCGAACTCACCAATTTGACTCTGCCTCCAATATCCACAAGACAATCAAAACGGGGAGCACAAAAATCATCTACGGTGACACACACACAACTAATGGTTCAATATCTGCTTGGCATAGGTTAATGGAGACGACCATATCTTCGTCTATGTCCAAGAGAGGTTCTGGGAGTAAGTAATGGGGATCGTCATCAATGACTCTGATAACTTCCTCATCATTTTCTGAGGAGCCTTGCTCAAAGTCCTTTTCCACAGGATGACTCACTTCTGTGGGGACTGGGGGTTTAACGATTGTAATGGTCGAGCCTCTTGGTTTCCATTGCAACGACCCTCGATTTGCCACGATAATCACAAGGATCAAATTATTTTCGTTGAGGACGAGGTTGTTTGTCCTTTCTATACGAAGTGGTTGGAGGAACCTTTGAGTATGATTCTCCCTGAGGATATACCTTCTTAACAGCTCCGGAAATTAATTCTCTAGAAAATCTATGGGATGCAGCGTTTCCTGATTGGATCTACCTTCTTTTGGTGGAGTTCTATAAGAACATTTGATCCCAGGATGAGGTCCACTACTAAAAGGACAAATAAGTTTTCTGGAGATCTGATGGGATGATTGAGGAAATTTATACGAGCGGCAATCGGCTCTAATATGTCCTCGTTTTTTACAATAACTGCAGATGCCAAGATATTTAAAACATTCTCGCATCTGGTGGCCGGTTCTCTTACATTATTCGCACACTAACTGCTTTCGTTCTTCCGGATTGTCTCTAGTGGCTACATTATAACGAGGTGTGCGATCTTGTGAATGGGAACGTGGGTAATTTTTCTGGGGATTACAGTGATTATCACGGTAATATCTACTACCAGATGATCTATCAGGAGGATTTCGACTTGTTGACTGGGACTGGGATTGATAATTACTTCGGTTCCTCCGTTTACTATTGTTTCCTTTGGATAACCGATTCAAGGGATTCATTTAGGTCTTCTTTGAGTTTATCTGACCTCCTGGAATACTGCGGTTTATCATAACCTTGATGGGAACGAGAACTATAGGATTGGTGTGAGGATTGAGCAATTGAATCCGGAAATTCCTCATTGTCAACCTCTAAGGAATCAATATATTCTACAATATCTTCCCATGGGGCACGTTTTCTGCCTCCGAGTTCCTGCATTTTAATAAACTCTCAAACACTTTCTCCATATAAGGGGAAAGACTACATAAAAAGGCAATGCGGAGAGAATAATGCTCACGCATGTCAAAGCCACGATATGCTCTTGGGGCTAAACGTTCTAATCGGAGTGTGAACATACGTATACTCTCTTTTTTTATCTCGATGAGCAGAATGGTAAGCTTGTAACTTATATTCATTCTTTAGTTTTCCTCGCCGTCAAACCAACTCAGTATGGTGTCTCTAACTGAGAAATGATTCCTGTCATCTTTTGTGAGCAATTTATACAACTAAAGAAAATTTCCTTCCAGTTGTCTGCCTAAAAGTCTTAACCACTGATGATGAGCATTCGGGAAATGGAGACTGCAATAATCTTCAAAATCTCCAAAATAAATATACAAGTTCTGATCAGTTTCATATTTGTATTTACCTGGATCAACTACTAATAACTTCTGGTAATTTTTTAATAATTGGGCAATAAGCACGATAGCTTCATGAAGCACATCAATTTGTTGCTTCATTTGTGGACCCGAGTACATGTCAGGTTCAAGGTTATCAGGTCTTTGTACATTTCTACTATTGGGAGGTTGAAGTTAGGACTTATACTGCTGGGAAGGTAAATCTACCTGTTCTCTATATTCTCTATGAGCCATGTCTGTATCATTTTGTCCTCTAGGAGGTAAATGAACTTGATAAGAATCAGAACTTCTTTTACTTAGTAGTAGTAAAGTTCTACAAACCTCCTTTTCTACCCTGTGTCTGTGTGCTTTGATATTCAGTTGGTCATTGACTGTCTCCAATTTCAGGGGTCTTTCTAAAAGTTTATACTTTGGTCTATGAGTGATATTAAACTCTTTATGATTTTTAGGGGAAGATACGGGTGAAACATCATCCAAGGAATGATTATGCGTTAAATACGCTTCATCAATACCTTGTTTAATTTGGTCACCTCGGTAATAATTCCTATCAGATGTAACTATTTTTCTTTGTTGTGCCAATTTCTTATCAACTAAAGCTTTGTTTTTTCCTAATTTTTCTTTTACATTTTTTAAATCTCTAATGGACATAATTTCATCAATGGTACCAACAGCACTCTTTGGGGGTGTATCAAATTCATGATTCTCGTGTAATGTATTTTCATTCCTACGAGGATCCAAAGCTTGTGCTCGTGCACCATTATCATCTGGGTTATACATACCCACAGTTTCTCGTTCATAGCGAGGATGTTGGGCTAATATACCCTCCTGATTTTAGATTTGAATTTCCAAATTCTCATCAAGAGAACTCTCTAATTTATCCGGATCTGCCGTGTTGCTTTTATTTTTCTCAGACATACTTTTTACTAATTAGAATCTATAAGTACTTTTAAACTAAGACTATCTATCTAATGGTCGAACTAAGGAGGAATAAGAATAGAAAGAACAAAGTGTGAACAAAGTCAATGGGATATGACAAAGAATATAATTACGTGTGAACCAGGTCACAAACTTGCCCACTCAAGCGAACAGAGAACAGAGGGCCTGTTCTGGCGCAAAATTCATTTATATTTATGTGGCAGAGAGGACAAAACAACAGAGGTCGTCTAATCTAAGAGGTCGTCTAGATAAGATAAGACTATGGGTAATCCACTGGATACTTAAAACTCTGCAATCATTATCATCCCCTACTCATACAATATTATAATCATAGAAGATGAATGTGAAATTCAGAGGAATTATTCAATATGGACAATAGAAACTATAATAAAACTTTAATCCTACTTTACCTATAAGTAGTCTTCACAAAATTGGTGGAACATTAGAATCTTGTGTAATATGCTAACACACCACACTTTAATGGAAGAATTCTGATTTCACTGTCTAGATTCTTCAGTCCAAGAACTCTGGCCTGCTCAATCAAGTGTCTGGATTTGTGAGGTGGTTCAAGTCAATATTGTTTAATGAAAGAGAAAATTACTTGTGGGGGAAAAGAAAATAGAAGTTTACTTGATATGTTTATTTTACAAAAGATAAACTAGATAAATTAATATTATACGAAGAATTCCAATAAGTACTGGAATTCTTAACACATCAACTTGGATATAATATAAGGTAAGTACTTACTATAAATATTATATAAATATGAAAAAGGGATAAATCTTCGTTCGAGCGGGGATGTTGGTAAAATAACCAATTTCTTATGATACTATAATAAATAAATTTAACTTAATTTAATAATTTCAATGGTGTTATTTCAGGTACTGAAGTTCATTGGTCGGATAATCTCAATTGAAAAGACTTGCAAAGGAAAAGAATAGAACAATGAAGACAATGTATGTACAATTGAATTATGCAAAGGTTTTATATTACGAATTGAATCAGCAAAGGTAAGAATTAAATAATTATTAATTAACGTAGTCCACTTTGTGAATTAATATCAATGTTGTTTATTTAATCTAAATTGTTTATACTTTCAGAAACTAACCACGAAAGCCACTGAAACGGGAGTATTGAACTCCTATCATTTAAAAATAATATGACGGAATTTACTAATCCAGGATTAAATTCCAAGCTTATATTCCAATAACTGAAAGCACAGGATTGAAAAGCCTGTAAACAAGTAAATAATATTTCATATTAATCACTTATCTATTCATAGTTATTTTAACTTTAATTTAATACACAATATAATATTTTTAATCATTGTATGTTTTATTAATATATAGTTTTATACACCTACCCTGTAGACAATTTCAAACTATCAGGGCTTTATTTATTTCCGCACAAAAAATTGGATCTTGTTGATTAACTGTAATTAAAGTTACAGCTATTTACTTTTAAGATCACTATTTTCACACTAAGTTTTATGACTACAATTGTTTGTAATTAATTTAGAAAACTTTGTCATCAATAACCTCAAGATTTTCCAATTGTGTTTTATCCGGAAATGTCATATATTACAACTCATATCATATCATACATAAATGCAAATATATTTTATTAATACTGAGGAAAGATAACAACATATGATTATAATAATTGTCTTCCAGTTTATAAAGAACATAATTGAAGATCATAAATAAAACTCATTCCCTGTGCAGGGTCCTTTTTGAAAAAGCTTTTTCTGCGTCAACACTTATACGTCAGTTTATAAGTATAGAGAGTTAAATTAAAATATCTGTTTGTAACAGATGATAGCTTATGAATCAATTTATAATGTCCACTCTTGTAGATATAATCGCGCGATCATGAAGCAAATGTATTAATGAACCTATACACAATTTTATATTATATATGTGTTAAATTTTTTCTCTGTACTATTTTGCAATGCTGTCCAAGCAATAGGATTTTTTCATTTTAATATATAATTTTTTGTTCAAGCATTTGGAAATTTTAATATATAGTTTTTAAAATTTTTATCAGTTTTATAGTCTATCGAATTGCATATAATTTCAAGAAACACTCGGCTTCAAAAATTACTCTTATTAATTTTTAAAATTGCAATAATATCAAATGCTGGTTTGAGCAACGTCAGAACAGAAAAAAAAAAAAAATCTCCGCTAATAAAAAAATCTAGATTCTAAAATAGTTTTATTTTTTTTTATTCATCATTTGATAATCATATCAATTAATTGGATCTAAAATTTTAAACAAAAAGGATAATCGAGTGAAAAGTTTTCAATCTTGTTGGCTGTTAAGACTGTGAATATTATGACTTGTGGAAACCGTTGTTAGCCAATTTAAAAAGAAGTTTTATAGTCTTATCATAAACAATTATATTTAAAAAGTTTAAAGTTTTAGGCATGAAAAGGCAGACCTATCCTAACTTGCAAGATTGTAATACATTATTAGTGGCTTTAAAATAAAGCATGAGTTCTACTGCGATGTGGGCTAGACGCAATGTTTTGATATTTTCTGAGTTTATATTACTTGCAATTGAGTAAACTTCTGAATTATATAAAATATATAATGAGACTTCATCGATCATATTTAGAGCACTTTAGCTCGATTTAAAATAAGATATGATATTCTGATAGTAAGCAATATGAATACCTTACTTTAATATGTATTTCCAAATGTCGCTTATACCAATATTTTCGAGTATTCTTCTTTCGATGATGTCTCTAATATTCTCTCCTCGTTCAATGTTTCATAACATGTCCATTATTTTGTTTTATGTGTCTAGTGAATATAAATTAACTAGATTTTTAAATGAAAGATATCTTTGTGTTTATTGATCTAGCGCATGAGTAGTAGTTAGTACCCAGTCTATTAAAACTTAAGCTTTAGTCTAAGTAAGTGAGCGCCCATGGGGCAGTAGCTGACGAAAAAAAATATTAGCTGTCACCGTCCTACAACAGTAATATAGATTCATTATAGGCTGTAATAATATGCACTGTATTACATAGTTACCTAATATTATATAATATATATAATCTATTTAATATACTCATATAACTATATATATATATTATACAACAACTATTTAATAATAATCATTATCAGAATAATAAGTTATTAATTTTAAAAGAGACATGTTCACTATATATATATATATATAATATAATAATATATATATACCCAAAACCTATATTCTAAAATCACTTTAAACATTATCACATTCTACACTCGTCCCAAAAACATTAATAGACTAATCCCACTCATTATCTCTAGGTTTTTCGCAGTCTTGCCTTTATCAGTCTGTGAGCAACATATTATGTATTATAAGAGTTATCTACAGTAATCACATAATTTACGGTGAAATATTTTTCATAGTTCACGAAATAGAAATTTCTTTGATCCGCTAAACATCGAAAAGATCGCTAAACATGGAAAAGATCGATAAATATCTTTAATAGCGCGCGTATTCGTAAGTTGTAGGAAGCAATAATCTTTCAGAGCCGAGATATCAGTTTAGTATACGCAAAGGGAGTACAAGCAATAATATAATAATTTGTTTTTCAAAAACAAAAACACTACCATTAAGGTCCACATATTTGGATATATATCATAAGTGCTTCATTGTTTATATCAAATAAGTATTCTATAGGTATCTCTAATTGGTGACAAGACTGGTATGGTCTTGACGGCCGACTTACACTCTCTTAACACTAAAGAAGCAAACAGCTTTTTCATAACTATGAATGTATATTCGTCGCATGCCAAAATTTCAGTAAGTCGGATCGTATGTATAGATATTTTTTGAGTAAATAATTTTCACTCTGATTTATGGATATGATCGTCTTGTGGTACGTAGTTTTCTAGAGGTAAGAGCTTTGAATGAAGTATTATAATATAGTCTTCTATGTAATAAATTCGCTGCAGTATGACCACAAACTGACAAGTCCGACCCTAATTTAATTCAATGTCATAGACAGCTTATCTAGTATAGTATTGAAGCTTGCTTGAGAATGCATATTTGATAATCTTTCATTCTCTTTGTCCGACTACTAATCTTAAGCTTAGACATATCACTACTCGATATGCTATTTTCACATTTTTGTGTAAAGATTTTCAATTTTCTTTGGCAACAATTTTCGTAGTTTTCTAAATGAACTTCTAATTTTCATTAACAAGTCACACCAGCAGAGTATTCAACTATACAACATATAATCTAACGAGTGTTGCATTCACCCAATCTCTCATATATTTCAGATTTGAAATTATTTTATTACACTGTAAAATCATAAATCTTTACAAGTAACTAAAGGCGTTACCTTCTATATATTGACTACAATGCGACATATAACGAGACTATTTATCCACCAAATATAGAGTAAACCTTCTCTATTTTCTTTGTTCCAAAGTTACGACCTTGCCTTTCTTGTCTGAGAAAATGAACAGATGTCTTTCATCAATTTTTTTATCTATCTCACAGATAGACATAAGAGTTTAATAAGTCACTTGGAAACAATATGAGCATTCTGCCAACCTTGTGCGTTTATTAGACCTTTTAAACACAATCGATTTCAGTTTCTTTTATCACCTACACTGAGAGAGCTCGATCTCAAACACATATATATGTCAATACATATGTGTTTATGTGACACAGTTATTAATCCTATCTGCTATTCTTTGAAGAATAATGATTATCTAAGCATTATGCCCCCATGGCAATACCCAGTACGATGCGCGTCGTAACGAGCCCGAGAAACTAGAGATTATCATAAGATTTATCTGAATGCAATATATAATAAGGCAAAAAAAGATACTCAGAGCTACTGTTTACCAACAATGTGGAATACTGACGCTAGATCCACCACTAATTTAATGGAGAATGAGTCAACTGAACCATATGTAATGTAAAATATACTAGATTATGTGTTGTAACATCTATTACTATTACATCATTTAGTTTTTTGACAGGTACCAGTAATATATTTCCACTTGAAACATTATATTAGCAAGCATTATCATTAATATATATATATATATTATATATATTAGGTATTATGACCACCGACAATCTTGCTCTTAATTGTCTCATTCCATGTATGCTTTTGAGAAAACTCTTAGCGATCAGAGTATATTCCACGTCTAGGATTATTAAATCTTTACCTGTATGAACTACTCGGATTATGTAATACACATCTTAAAACAGAGCGTATCTTTAGGAGCGTACACCTTTCCTTTTCTTGAGCCTAACATATCTGATGATAAAGCTCAACTGATCTTTATGAGTAATGTTGACATCAGATGTGGAATCTCTCATACAAATAAAATAAGAAAAAATTACTTTTACTAGAAATCATTCTAATTCCACATATTCTCATCTGATTTAATTCCTTGAAGCTTTCTAGCCAACAATCATAGTTGGTATAAAATGATCTTACGTAAGTGGTTTATGTGATATATTAAATCATAAAAGTGCTTCCTTTGCCAGAATTTGACATTGAGATGGGTGATTTTGTAATTAAAAATGTTGATGGATATACAGTAAATTACATTACCTAATATAGTTGCAGACACTCTAATCATATAAAAAATTTTTTACCCATTTCGAAGAGAGAGACAGCTTTCACTTAATGCATCATCGAGCCTTCGGAAATGGAGTATACACAACCAACCTAGGAAGAAAAGTTTTACTACTTAATAAACAGACAATAACTACTCTTTTGATCTATATTTAGCAGATTGTCTAATACATTCAATGATTTTTACTTCTTCTTCTTTAGGAAAATGAAAGAGAGACAGCTGCTTTGTCAAACTCACACACACGTATATGAAATTATCTTTAGTCTTGGTGCAGCAAATCAACAAGTACAATCAAGATGGCGAACGGAATTTTCATGGCTGAAATAGTCAATTTCTTTGAATAATTTTGCAATGTCAATCGTTAAAATATCTCTATCTGTTACAAATAACTGATGATACGAACAAGCGATATACCGCTGCGCAAGAGAAGTATTTTTAAAAGCGACCCTATACAACAAACTGTTACGATATCCTTGACTGTTCTTCACTAGATACAACGTAATATGAGTTGTCGACCATCACAAACATCTCTATTCAAAACGGTCTTTCGTTCGAGAACAGAATCTGGTCTCTAAAGAATACTGAAACTATTATCTGAGATAACAATCCTCTTAAGAATTATATAAAATAACATGTACTGAATATATGTGTATAAATCTAATCCCCATTCTTTAGCAAAGTAGTCTCGCGTCGGCCAATATTCACTAACGCTGTTCATATCTTAAAAATATGAGATCATGTGCGGTTGTGTATGAATAATTACAAGAATTTGCTTTGTGTCTTGTGCTTCGTCTAACCTGGTCACTATTCTCCGACAAGTGAGAGCGTTCACAGAAAGAAGTCGATGCAATAATGTTCACGATTACCCTCCTGGTTATCGTTATCATCCAATGACTTGAAATTACTGTCAGAATTCATCTACACTCACGACAAGATTCAATTGTCTTTGTGATAAAGAATGAGTCTACTCTTGGTATTTTAGATACTTCACTCTCTCAGTCGCCGTCTATCTCTTTTTCTCATCTTCGTCAGGAGTGTGATGAGCTAATGATGTCGTGCAACACGGGGCACGACCACGATGTGGCGATAGTGAATCTGATCATGATGCCCAGTTGTGCCGAGCGCGCGATAGTATCACATAATAGAGGAGAGACTATCAGAGCTCACTTTAATGAGTGTTAATAAACAATGCTCTACTTCGGAAAACTCAATTATTTAACTTTCTAATTCTTGAATAAATCATCAGAACCGATGCACTTATGAATGTATCAGCCAGAGCACGTAGGCGGTTCAGGCCTAGCAATAAAAAAATATATATTAGTCACAGACTCACAAATCAAAACCACATTAACTTTCTGTCAAAAATGAAATGAAAGAAACCAAGCAGCCTTGCACGATCATATGAAAATGTAAAGGCCGTGTTAACGCCAAAAAAAAAAATCTTTAAACAATTTTTTACTTTTTTTTAACATGCAAAAATTGGTACTTGGGAAACACTGGTGAATAAGTAGCGATATACTGGTAAAAATGAAAAAAGATAGAAAGAAATTAAATTATATATATAATTATATATATATATTATATATATAATATATAATATATATATATATATATATATATATATTATATATATATAATATATATATATATATATAATATACTATATATAGTAATATATATATTACTGAATCAAATCAAATTTCAGCAAATTATCAAAATATTAATAAAAGGTAAAAATTTTGAAAGTATAATTTATTCTCCTGCAAATTTTTACTTTTATTAATATTTGAATATTTGCTGAAATTTGATTTGATTCAGTAATATATATATATATATATATATATATAATATATATATATATATATATATATATATATATATATATATATATATATATATTATATATATATATTTAAAAATTTTTTTTATATATATAATAAAAAAAAAAAAAGAAAAAAAAATATATATATATATATATTATCTATAATATATATATAATATATAATATATAATATTAGAATATATGCACCAAGTCTCGTGACGTATATATATATATATATATATATATATATAAATATATATATATATATATATAATATTAATATATATATATATATATATATATATATATATATAAAGAGTGAACCTCCTCCAACATTTCCTCCACATACGCTTGCACTTATCAAGGAAACAAATCTGATGGTTACTGTTTCCTAAGACAAGACGCACAGTTTCATGACACTCGTCCACTCTAAAATACAATAAACTAATACAACAAAAAAACTAAAATCACTCCACTATTTTTACGCAATTATTCAGCTCATAAAACTCAGAATAAGCATAACTCATTTCAACATTTCTCTAATGTCTATATCTTTCACCCTACCTCCCTTCACTACCGTTACACCCATTTCATAAATTTCTTCCCTTTCAGAAGCATTACACACCTGATACTAGGGAGTGACTTCATTGCCCATCACCTCATCTGATTAACGGAACAAAAAATATATAGCAGAGGAACTCATGTCGAAGAACATTTTTATTTCTTTAATAATGTAAAATATCCCCTTCAACCAACACGAAAGACTGCCCAAGGATACAGTCTGCACACGTTCCTTCTCGAGTATCTCTCCCTGTTTCCCTATCATCCATACATTTCTGCCTGGAAAATCATTTATCAGCCCCTTATAATTTTCGACAGAAAACAATCAACATTACTATGAAAAGGTACTGTACATTGGCGAGATTTACAAAGTTCATTGAATCAACATCTACAACCCACTTCTGGTACACACTTCCTTTCTTATGAGAGTTATCGGACTTCATTAATTCAATTCAGTAGGATTTTAACTTGCTCATACCCAAAGCATTCCTTGAACTATATGTTACGAACCCCTACCCTACCCTCCTCAGATAAATTAAAAGTTCATTCCCCCTAGAAAATTCTCAAATTAACCAATTCAGCAACCAGATAGCCATCTTTATAAACACACTAGGGAATATGTAAAACGATCAGAACAGTTCACCCAACCTAGATCAGTCTTGCCTCACATAAAGCTCTTGCAAACAATAACAGTGAAATTCTTAGGTCTAATAAACACATCAACTTTTTAACTTAAAGCTAAGCTGAAATCCCTTTCAAACCAACACATTGTTATAACATAAAATTTTTTTTTCAAATTTCTTGAAAATTCGCACACATTGGAAAACTCCGAACGACACATGATTTTTTTTCTTTTTTATATACAGGTTAACCACCACTCACGGGCGAAACATTATCATATAGTGTATTTGAAGAGTCGGACTCTGATTTTAAAGTCAAAAGCAGAGCTATCAACATTCTTGCTCTCCTGAATATCTTTAAACTTACTTTTATAAGTTTTGATGATTTTAAGGAAGTTGATGATGGTGTGTGTGATGATACTGAAAAACTGGTATTTATCCGCTGCAAATCAATCTTATAACGATGTGCAGGAACATCTGGCTGAGAATTCTAATCCAAAGAGTATTTGGTACGCGAATTTTATGACTACTTCCAACATTACTGTGTAGCTCTGTCGTTTCAGAATCTGACTGATAAATAGTAATTTTTTTTGCATGATCTTTGCTTTGCTTCATTCCCCCTGATTTATCTTATTTTCCAAGAATTTTATTTTGATGTAATCGCTACACTTTATACAATCCAGTATATGTTGCCTTTCTCTTGTTTCATTATTTGCAAACTCGGTGAAACAATTTTCAAACTGCTCTTTTTCTTTTTCTTTTCACCTTTCCAGTCACATTCACTTAATCACTCATCCAGTAAGTAAACAAATTTAAATCTTAAAATAAATAGCAAATTACCACTTAAAAACGCAGTGTTGAAGAATCTGATACAATTTTCAATATACATAAATGTAGACATATAAGTGCCAAATAAAAAAAAAAAATCCTCGTGTTTCAAAAATCGTTTAAAAAAAAATAAGCAAAAACAATGCAGATTTTTTTTTTTAAATGGTTAATTATTTTACTAGTTTAATTGTTTTATATATTATTGTTATTTTGAGATAATTTCATTACTAAAAGCCTTAGTAATAGATTTGTTCCCTATAATTGTACTGTATAATTTTAGGGGAAAGGTTAAAGGATGTAAATGAAACAATGTTATTATTCAAAAATTATTTTCCGTTCATGAGTAACATCAGAAATTCAGAACAAATTACCAACGGCCACTGACTAGTTTTTATGATAAAAAATTTGTGGCCGAGTGGTAAAAGGTTCAATGTCAAAAAAATATTGAGAAATATGAAATGTACATTTTTTTAATGCTTGAAAAAATAGCATTTAATGTTCAAAAAATCAATGCCATAGTAACTAAAATAATGTTGATTTACCGATTTTAAAAGTATCATAACATTGTAATAAATGCAACAAAAAGTTTGTTTTTTTGCTCTCTTAAAAAATGATGTGTTTGTATATTGTCCCTTTTACACAGCCACAGAAATAATATATGATATTTATGCCTCATCATGATTAGCATCTGAGTCCTCAGACATCTTTCCAATCAGGGTATCTAGTGACAAATCTGATTCATAATTATCATATAGTGTATTTGAAGAGTCGGACTCTGATTTTAAAGTCAAAAGCAGAGCTATCAACATTTTTGCTCTCCTGAATATCTTTAAACTTACTTTTATAAGTTTTCGATGTTTTTTTAAGGAGGTTGATGATGGTGTGTGTGATGATACTGAAAAACTGGTATTTATCCGCTGCAAATCAATCTTATAACGATGTGCAGGAACATCTGGCTGAGAATTCTAATCCAAAGAGTATTTGGTACGCGAATTTTATGACTACTTCCAACAATACTGTGTAGCTCTGTCGTTTCAGAATATGACTGATAAATAGTAATTTTTTTGCATGATCTTTGCTTTGCTTCATTCTCCCTGATTTTATCGTATTCTCTACATTATTTTTCCAAGAATTTCATTTTGATGTCATCGCTACACTTTATACAATCCAGTATATGTTGCCTTTCTCTTGTTTCATTATTTGCAAACTTGGTGAAACAATTTGTAAACTGCTCTTTTTCTTTTGCATGCCCCGCAACCTACAACGTTAAGCAAGATATATGAATTAGAATTTTTTTTTTTCACCTTTCCAGTCACATTCACTTAATCACTCATCCAGTAAGTAAACAAATTTAAATCTTAAAATAAATAGCAAATTACTATGTCTTGTTTCCTGTAATGAGCAAGATTAGTATTTATTAGTTAGTAACCGTATACTATAGCTTCAGCCAGGCAGTCCTAAAATTATTCCTCAACCAGTTAAGTCTGAAATCTGAATAATGACTGTGTTGTGCATAGGCTTATCTTAACCTCAGAGTGAGTAGATTTAATGAAAGGCTCATATTTATATATGGATAGTTATAGATTGTATTAAATATAGTTATAGATTGTATTAAACTCTCTCTAAAAGTAATGTATGAATGGAATGTTATATATAAGAGGTATATATAAAGTTATTAGATATATATATATGTATATATATATATATATATATATATATATATATATATATATATATATATATTTATTATTGTCGACCCTTACGGGAAAATTACAAAGGCCTGCAAAGATTTCAGCAGAGAAATTTGAAAAAAGAGGTTCATAATCAAGTCAGTAAGCGGCATACCACGACACACGACTTTTGAAAATATATGGAAGTCATTAAAAGTGAGGGAAAATAGAATAAGAGCGTTTCAGACCTTACCAATATAGTACATGAAAGAATGATCATATCGAACACTCTGATGTTAGAGAGCTTGATGGAGTTAGGTTGATTCTGAATTGAATGATGAGTTCCACGAGCTCTCTTCATTTGAAGAGTTATGATGCGACCAGTGAATTCAGAAGAACGGAAAAGGGGAAATAATATAAAGAGAGTGAAGCAGCAGTTCCATGAACAGAAGATATTGGAATGAACCAGTGAAAATAGATAACCAGTTAATAAATGAAAATCCTATCCTTCACAGTTTTAATTAAAGCCGTATATGTGTGGAACTATCCTAGATAATTGATATACTGTACATTGTCTCTCGCTAATTAATAATGAACGATCTTCTCTCTCTCTCCTCTCTCTCTCTCTCTCTCCTCTCTCTCTCTGATATACAGCAGCGCGCGATATGGGTTGGTGCCGGTTGGTTATGGTTACATATATATATATATATATACATATATATATATATATATACATATAGCAAAGAAGAAGCAAAGAATAAGATACAAGAAAGAGCATATGTGATATATGTTATATAGCAGAGTAAAGGGGGAGCAGCAGCAGTAGAGAGCAGCAGTATATATAGCATATATATATAAGAGATATGTGCATATGCAGAAGAGTAGTATATACAGTATATATATATATATATATATATATATATATATATGATTCAACTGTCGTCGAGTGTGAACGCAGTGGAAACCAGAGTTGATGCGAAAAGGAGAAGAGTCAGAAGAGAGATTTTTTTTTAAAGAAGAAGGAAAGTCTGAAATGATTTTATTGGAAAGAAGAACGAAATCTGACGAGTCTACTGAAGAAGTGATCTGACCACCTTTATAGGAGAGAGAATGATTTTGATTTAAAATAGCTAACTACATATAGGAAAAAAGCATTTTTGCGATTCATGATTTTAACAATACAAAATTTTATACATTTAAATTAATTTCATCTGAAATCTGAGATGAAGAAGCTACATAATTTTCAACTTCATTTCTTATGGCAATCTTGAAATATTAAATACAAAATATAATAAAAATGAAGAAATTTAAAATATTAAATTGTAGCAGGTGAAACTGCGTTTCTAGAAGCAGTCGATCATATGAAGAAAATATTCAGAATTCTCATCCGCTGGTGGCAAGGGACTGAAAACCCCCTTCTACCATACTGCTCTTTTCGTGAATGGTGATGGTAGTAGTAAATAATAATTATTACCACCAAGACCACCTTGCAGCCATGCCGAAAATGGTGATATGCCTAAATAATATATATATATATATATATATATATATATATATATATATATATATATATATATTTATATATATATATATTATATGATATTAGAAAATGGTGATATCATGCTATATATATATATATATATATATATATATATATGGCGTCATATTTTAATTTCCCGACTTTGAAAAAAACTAAAATTTGTCTTGTGTATCGCACGCTATATGCTTAATTGTGGAGATCTCTTATGAAACAAGTTATCAATATTGATTCTGTAGATCTCTCCAAATGGAATTGTTAGAAGCGTTTTTTCCCTATTATAAATAAAGAATACATATATTTTCTATATTTTAATGAACACGTATAAGAAAGTAACAGAACTTTGCAGCTCACATTTAATATTAAAGTAGAAATTTAATTTCTTTACATGTTTGATTCGACATACCTTCATACCAATTCATTTAAGTCTACCCATTATTATTAATTTTATTTCTTGGAAATGCTACGTTATTTGAGAGGTAAAAAAAAAAAAAAAATTGCTACTAGGATTATTGTGATAGAGAAGGGCTGCTTGTTATTAAGGGGCATGTATTGTATATACTGTATATATGTGTGTGTGTGTGTGTATTTGTGTACATTTGAAGATGTGTATTTTACTTACCATGAAAACTATGTATTTTGTGTGTGTGAGAGTGTGTGTGTGTGTGTTTGTGCGATCGCCTGAGGTTCTGCGATTAAGTCGGAGATAAGTAATAATTTTTCACTTAATTTTGTATTTTCATATAAAGTTCAATATTTTTTACGAGCTTCTTCACTCCGTATCCCAGAAATCAAATCTTATTTTTTTTTCTAGCTTGTTATAAGAATTATACAACTTATTATAATTATTATTATTATTATTATTATTATTATTATTATTATTATTATTATTATTATTATTATTATTATTATTATTTTTATTATTATTATTATTATTATTATTATTATTATTATTATTATATTTATTATTATTATTATTATTATTATTATTATTATTATTATTATTATTATTATTATTATTATTATTATTATTATTATTATTATTATTATTTTTATTATTATTATTATTATTATTATTATTATTATTATTATTATTATTATTATTATATATATATATATATATATATATATATATATATATATATATATATATATATATATATATATATATATATATATATATATAGTTAATATATATATATATATATATATATATATATATATATATATATATATATATATATATATATATATATATAAATAGCTTCGTGTTTCTGTGGCATTTAATTTCGTAGAATATACGTAATTAAGCGACGTTGCAAATTAATAGAAAATTTAGCTTTCACAATTTCATTATTTTATTTATTTTTTTTATTTTTAATTTTATTTATTTAGCTTTTTTATTTGTTTAATAATTATTTAATTATAATTTTTAAAATAATTTAACTAAAGTCATCGATTTAACTTTGTTATTGTATTTAATTTATTTAATTTTTATTTCGTAAGAATGTAATTTAATTATTTTATTAATTTAATTAATGACATTATTTAATTAAGGTCTATCTTTTTTTTTTTTTATTTTTTAATACAAAAAAAAAAACTATTAAAGGTCAACACAGATTCTTATTAGCAATTAAATCTTGATATTATATATAGGAATAATTAATAATGCTTCCTATTCTGAAAGTTTGTGTGTTCGTTTATTTGTAAATATATATATATATATAATATATATATAATATATATATAATATATAAAGGTGGAAAAAGATATGATATATAAAATAGAGTATGTGAGGGAAAGATATATATAAAAAAAAATATGTTACATTGAAAGAAAGAAACAATGATATATATAAGATAAAAGAAGTAGTAAGCCAGATGCAGCAATCAATTTATCTCTGGATATATTTGTATATATATATATATATATATATAAGAAGTAAAAGATAATAATAATATTTAAAGTATATATTTATTCACCGAATTAGTTTTTTATTGAGTATTTAAAAAATAATAATAAAAAGTTTTAAGCAATTAAGTTTCATTAATATTTTAAACAATAGTCTCTGGCGACAAAGCTTTTTAAAATTTAATACCTGTAACTGCAAAGCATTTAATTATTGTTCAGTTAAAGCTTTATTTATAGTTCTTCAATTATATATGAGGAAAGATAATTTATCAAGAACTTTGCCTATTTTTTCTACAAAAATATAGTAAATCTAGGGAGCTCTTCTCGGCTATGGCAGTATATATAGTTGGAGTTGGCTATGTATATTATATATACATAAGGCTGGCTAAGGTTGGTTAATATAGCAGCTATATATATGGTTGGTTATATATTATATATGCTATATATATATATATATATATATACATATAAGCTACTGATATATACATTCCCCCACTCACAAGCAAAGTCGTACTCATGGAAGGGTCATAGGCAGGATAAAACGACCCAGGTCCAGCCTAGCGCAAACCTTTCATGCTGGTTCTGATGCATTTTCAAGATTGAAGGATTTTAAATAAAAGAAGGTAAGTCGGATTCAATCAATGAATTCCACAGAGGAAATGTGGCTGGAAAGGCATGGAGTTTCTGATCTTTACAGAATATTATTGGAAGCCACGTCACCGCTTCTGGTACGAGTTCGTCGCAACGGAGGTGGAGTATGCTAGAGGACAACCCTTCGGGCATCTGGCTGCTTATCTACATAGATAGATATAGAGCGCCAACCTAACGTCGCAAAGATAGTGGGTTAAGATAGTCGTAAAATATCGGACGTTTCATTAGTTTTTTAGTTTAAAACTAACTCTTATCGAAAAGATGGACGGTGCTAGAGCCAATCCCTCCAAATGTGCGAAATGTATCCCATACCAAGGCGGATGTGACCATTATACTGTTGGAGTAATTGTGAGGAGGAAAATTAACACAACCTGCAACCTAAATAGAACCCTCGGCTTCTTTGAAACCACTTTAGCAACCATATGTGATATGAGGTTTCCAAGACAATATATTTTATTCATGATAAGACCAAGAATGTGCTATGCTGCCAGCACATGAAACGGTGAACCCGTCGTAAAAAATTGAAAGACATTATTGACAGTTACGCTTTTTCAAAAATTATATATATATATATATATATATCATATATATATATATATTTATATATATGTATAGATATAATAAATATATATATATAAGGTGTTATATATATATATAATTGGTTCAAAGAACTCTGTATAAAGATGAGTGTTTTTCAAGTCGATATTATTAGATTTAATTTAACAGATTGACTCATCTTCTTTATGATTAAGAATCATGACAAACAAATTAGCATATTATTATTATTAATATATTATTATTATTATTATTATTATTATTATTATTATTATTATTATTATCATTAAATATCTTATTGTTACATTATTAT
>JABUQX010082884.1:37500-40000 GCA_015478945.1 Trachelipus rathkii | reverse complement strand
GTATAGCTGAAGCAACTGAGAAGAGGAAAAAGTCTCGCAGTCTAAACAGAAATCCCCAGTTTCTTTGAGGCCGCTCCAGCAACCGTTGTGATGTGAGAGGTTTCAAGACATTTTTTATTTATGTTAAGGCCAAGGATGTTTATATATTGTCAACAGGAGAGACGAGAGAGCCGTCGAAAGAGATAGGAAAGTTGGAAGGAGTTTTAGGAGAGGGAGATTTGTAGAAGTTGAGTTTTTAAAGAATTAAATTTCACAAGGTTGGGACGACCCCACCGGGAAATCTCATCCAGATCAGCGAGAATAGAATCGGAAAGATTAAGATTAGAGGCAATTCTAGAAGAAAAGAGGGAGCATAATTGAAATTAGTTGAAGAATGAAGGTCTAGTCGGCCCGCATACGAGTTAGAGGTTTAGATGCGAAGTTGATTATTGATAGGTAAGAATACAGTTGAGATAAGCCAGAAGCATGAGGAACAATCCTAGACAATTAATAGAAAAAGAAGAAGGTGCTATTGGGAAAACAAGAGGAGAAATTGAACGATTACGGAGAAAATCCAGATTATGCGCTATATGGGAAGGAGAAACTGGTAAACAGCAGAAGCTAGGCATGTGCCATACCCGGTCGTAAGCTTTTCTGATGTCAGCACCACGCAAGTCTCCCTTCGTAGTTCCTAAGGGCGGAAAACCATAAATCAGTAAGATAGGAAAGACGCAGGTGACTTCGAGTGCCGGTGCCAGCGCATTGGCGATCGGAAAGTGAATAAGATTCCAGATGATCTAAGAAATGAGAGAGTTGAGAAGGGTTTCAAAGATCTTAGATAGAATACAAGTGAGAGCTATAGGCGATAGTTAGAAGGATCAGAGCTGCTTCCTTTTTTTCCGAACAGGTTGGACATGTTCGTGCTTCCAACACTGAGGGAAAGTGTTAGTATTGGAGACATAGAGAATATAGTTGAACGAGGGGCGGGGATAGCACGGAAGCACACTCCCTCAAAACTTGGGGATGAATGCCCTCCAGTTCCCTTGCTTTGCTAACGTTCCTAGATTTCAATATCCCATGCACCCGACCAAATAATCACAGGCAAAGGCATAGACACCTGAGAGGAGAAGCTTAGCAGGATGAGAAGTTGCCAGATTCGTCTAAGATTGAGTTAGAGGAAAATAGGAGGCCGAAGAGATTTTCTTTTTCAGTTGGAGAATTAGCAACAGAACCAACAGATCGAATAAGAGGAGGAAAGACAGATTTACAAAAGTTGTTAGAGATGTTTTTGGCAAGAAGAGGCCAGAAAGATTTGTCAGTAGGGAGAACCAAGGAGGTTAGAGCAATTTTGTTGAAAGCCCGCTTGCTCGTCGAAGAGTATCCCTGCAACGATTTGTGCCAGAAATAGTAACAGCAAAAGTGATAGTATGAAACAGTAATTTTTCCTTGATCTCCTGATACGCACTGCCTTCTAGCCTGAATGGCCACATCGTCAAGCACGATCGAAACCATGTGATTAGAGGGAGAGAAAGATGAATGAAGAAGGAATATTAACCTGCCCATCCCATCAACGATTACAGCTCCCACCTATCGGCAGAAGTCGAAGCGTCACCAGAGAAAAAGCAGTCATTCCAATTATAGTTAGCGTAGAAGCAACGCAAGGCCCCCCAATCGGCCCGATCAAAGTGCCAGAAAAAACGAGTAGGGCAGGATGGAGCTGTTGGAGAGAAAGTATTAAAATTAAGAGATATAAGGTTGTGGTCAGATTTACCGATAGGAGCGAAAGTGGTGTATTTTAAGAGAGAAGGACTAGTGGTGAAACATATAGGTCAAGTGTGTTCAAGAATTGTAGTTAGGACGATCCGGAATGTGTCTTTAATTAGTTGCTCCAGATCAGGTTTGTAGCTTTCTGACGACCACCTCCCTCCCCGCCAAAATCGTGGTAAGGAGAGACCTCAACCATTCAGTGCACAAATCCCCCAAATAGAGGACCTCAGTGTTTTGGATAGGAAGATATAACAGTCTCGTGAGAAGTTGTAAGATATTTAAAAAGCGTGAACTTCTATCAGTAAAAAGAGTTAAATGGATAGCCAGCCAAGATTATTGTAGAAGGGGAGAAGATCTTTAAGCCATAGAACATCAGAAACGACGAGTTTCGAGATTCACGAGACGTGTTACAGGAGTGTTTATGTTAACATAGGCACATACTCCACCCTTTAGACGGAAATTATGAAATAAGTTATAGTTGGACATATTAAACGAGTTAGAGGATGAATTCCTAGCCATCTGGGTCTCAGACAGGAGCAAAAGGTTAGGGCTAGAGTTAGAGAGGTGGTGTTCCACGGATGCAGAGTTAGATTGCAAGCCGCGGATGTTAGTAAAGTCGATAGTAAGCCTGCGCCTGTGCAAATCTGCCATCTTACCATGCACACACATCCACTCCACAAAACAAACAAACAGACAAAACAAACAAAAGGAAAAAACAAACAAAATCGTGAAGTCAGGTTAAAATTGTTTACAC